>CM076578.1:1329701993-1329961124 GCA_034641835.2 Pinus albicaulis
CTCTTAAGGAATGCTGAGCCTCCCTCTTTTTATCATAAAAATGTGTAATAATAACAAAATTTTGTTCGCGGATGGAGGATAGGGGGTCTCATTACGAGCCAGCCTACCATGTTCATAAGGCTGTAACAAAGTGACATTCCCATTATGGCCACCACACCAGGGTTATGATCCATTGGATAGCCCAATTATCCTTGGAACAAGAGGTCTCATCACGAGCCGGCCTGATCACTTTTGCTACATCCCAGTGAATGGCAGTGTGGTTATCTGGTTACCACGCCAGCACACTGATCTCTTCTGTAGAACAGCACTGTAACTCTCTAGTTATAAATTGAGGATTCTGGCTCATATGGGTTAAAAAGAAACCCTGCCGAGGCTATGGACGCCTGCTGGCAGCAGAGGCTCTGCTTATGGTATTGAAGTTATATCTTATCGTCAATTATTACTATAATACCATTTTCTTATTTTTTTCTTTTTATTAGAGAAGTTATTTCCTTAATTTTCCCTGTTTTGAACCCCTTGCCGTCAGCACAACACCTCTCATATGCTTTATGGTCATGGAATTCCTTTTCCAATTGGAGGGGCGAATGTCTGCATTATGGGATTGCATGTGATATGATTACTCCACTCTGTCATAACTTGTTGATTTGATAAGTTTTTCTGATTGAAATTTTTGCATGCATCTGAATCTATTTCTATTCAAAACTAACACTATGGATTCAAGAACATTGTATGCAAACTAGTGATTTGTTTATAGGAGAACAACAAGTATGGGCATAATTCTATTCACAGCATGACTACAGTATTGCAACTAACAAAAGAGGCTCGAGCAACTCGCATACGTGAACAATTCTTCAGACATGATGTGCTTACCTGGATTCCACCTTTTGCATCACTTTCAGCACCAACTCTGCCTACATCAGCTTCAACAACTGCCAGTGCGTATATGTCATTCCACATTTTTGGAGGTAAAACTTGAGGTAAAATAGCATAATTTTCTGATTTATTACGAATTTAGGAGAATTTCATGAAAATCCATTTTGAGCATTATTTATCATCTTTCATTCCACATCTTTACCACTTTCCCTTTTTCAGCAGCATATCATTTTCGAGTATGGGGGAGTGTTCCTTTCATTCATTTCTTTCTTATGACTATGTTATTCATCTTCTTTATCATCCATTGCTATTCTTATTCACTCTCAACACCTCCCTTATTCCATGTTGTTTTACACCAAGCATAGAATTCAACAGCTGATAGCAGCCTCCTCTATTTGTTTTCTAGCATCGCATGAGGACATGCTAATTTTTCAGAGAGGGGGAGGAATGGCTACGCATGATGGATGTTTTCTATTTTCTTTCTCATTTAAGGCATACAATTTCAGTGTAGAAATTGATTTCCATAATATTTTTAAAACTATGAACTCAATTCTTGTGATTTTTGGAAAACACAGACGTATCATTAATACAAACCCAGATAATTTCAAGATAAATTGGTTCATAAAATTTCGGAAATCATGCACTCTCACCTACAGCCATTTTGTTTATATCTCATGATCCGTGCATCAAAACGATCCGATTTTTGGATCATAAAGGCATTCATATATTATAAATTTACTTGCCAAATTTCAACAAAAGCTGGTTTGTAGTTTTTGAGAAAATGGTTAATGAAGTTTGCTATTACTTATATCATATTTTGCTGCAACTTCATACATATAGTTGAATGTCAATGTAAAAATTGTTATGCCTTCATCAAGATTGCTAAAAGTGAATATTCATTAATTAAGGAAGAATTCATTTGTTCTATCCATTTCATGAGCTAAGATGAACATATTTTTTATTGCTTGGTTAACACATGGGTTTTTGTCTTTGGGTTGCATGAGGACATGCAATATATTCAGTTTTCGTTGCATGAGGACATGCAACATATTGAGTGTGGGGGTATGTTGGGTCGTTAATATGCCATTATTATTATCACTTGTGAATGCTTATTCCACCCATTTCTACCATTCTTCATCACGTCATTTATTATAATTTATTATTTAAATCCATTTTATAAATGATTTATGCTCTTATGGATGAATATTATTTATCTTCCTTTATTTCTAATAAATTGATGATTATGAATTATTTTATCAATGATGATTTTAATAAGTTGGTTATAACATTATTCACCATTTTTAGCCTCCAAGATAATTTCCAGATTGAAGATTTGATCATTAAAAGTGCCAACTCAGAAATGCGCTGGAATAAGGAGTGACAGTTTTGCGGTTGAGATTATGAGCAAATGAAGACGAATCTGGAAAATCCGGAACATGGGTTTTGTTCAGAACGGACCCAATTAACTTTAACAAAGAACGGTTTGCCCAAATTCGGCTTGTACTGAGAGAAACGCAGGGTTCTTTGAGCATGATTTTCTCAGATCTGTGGTTGCGGCCGTCCTCCAAATCTCAGCTACAAAGCCAAATTCGACTTGCTGTTGTTGAAAGATGGATGTAAATCTATTTTATTGTTGATCAATTGGTTGGAAGAAATTCAATATTATTATTAGAGATCCTATTTGCTATTTAATTTCTCCACCTTCTGATTATAAAAGGAGAAACATGTATTGTGTATTGGATGATTGAGGATGGAGAGACTTTTCTTATTGTAATTTGCAGAATTGTGCATCGGCTCTTGTTAAGAGAGTGTGAGCTGTTTGTAAACATTATTAATGCCTGATTAATAAAGGAGTTCACTGTTGTTCCATTTCTCAAGCGCTGGAGTAAAGCACAGCAACGCTTCACCGGTGGTTGAGGGCCCGACCCTGGTGGAGCGATCTGCTGTTGGTATTTCTATTAGTTTATTTCTGTTGTGAGAAGTTCGTTTATTTATTGAGTTATTGCTAATTGGATCAAATACAGAGTCATTGTTATTCCATTCTTTACAAGAAGCATGATTCATGATTCAATTGTTATAAAATGTTGTTTTTCTGTATCTAATTCCAGTTGTTATTCCTTTTGTTTATGAATTACGATAGTTGATTGCTGCGTGGCTGTCGACAGGATTAAAGTGTAGAAATCTAGTTTGCTTGGTTATGAATTGAATTCACTGTTTATTTTACGCTGCTATTCAATTCCTGTTCATTGCTTTTAGATTGTTGTTCCTTTCCAGTTTGCGTTTTAGATATCATTTCCTTTGAGTTGTTTTCACTTGCTTTGAGATCTCTAAACTGTAGAGGGCAGAGCTAATCATTCCAGGTCCCCAGATTTGGTCATCTCACATCGATTTCTAGGGGAAAGAGTTATTACTACCGCATCCCTAATCGATGTCTAGCAAGGTTGATGTAGTGTAGTCTTTACATTTCTGTCATTTGTAATTAGATTTCTTTTCAAGCAGATTTCTTTTCAAGCATTTATTATTTCTGCATTTGTATTTCTATACTACATCTTCACAAACATTACTCTTGAGTAAATAGCCGCCTCAGACTGAGTACACTCTTGAAATAAAAAGTCGTCCCCGGGTTGATAATTAATGTGAAGGTAATTAGGAGTTAAAAAGACCCTTTTTATCGCTCCACACCCTCCAAACTCCACATCACTAGCATCATTTACTTTAGGCATTCATGTAGTGAATATTTCCATTCTCTTATACCTGGACGATGAGCAAATTTTATAGAGTTTTATTAGATAAGCATAAAGTTTCAATCATATGACTAAAAATAGGAAACTGTCAAAGAAGCTCAAGAGCAAAACAGATTTATTTTTGCACTGCATTGCACTGCAATCTGAAGCCAACTATGAAAACATGGTTGAAATATTCCTAATAATTTGACAATTGAACCTATCTGCAGCACAAGATCAATTTATGCATGGTCGTTGAAATGTAAAAGCAGATAGGAAAACTTACATGACCTCAAAATGATGAAATCAAAATGTATCTTTGACATGTATTCAAGATATAAAATTGCTAATCCCTTCATAAGAATATTGTAGGAATTAAATTCAAAAGTTTTAACAGGTCAATAGCCATTCTATTATTTTGTTACAAAACTATTCTCCCAATATCTACATCTATCAGAAAATTAGCCTGACAAACAAATAGACTGTGTACTTCTTCTTGGCAGCAATACAAGTTTATATTTTTCATAGTCAGCCACATTGACTTTTTGGTTCAAACAAATCCTAAAACCACAATGCACTTTGGAACACAGTCACTGCAAGACTGATGTCCAATTTAAAATTTGGTGTGGTATTTAGACTTCTAAAGGGGGAAAAAAATTAGAGGATTAATTACAAGGACAAAAGTAAATAACTCGTTAAATATCATAACAACTTTAACTTGTTGCCTCAAGTCCAATAACATAAAACCTACAAGCACAAGGCATTACCTATCAAGGCCTAAGTATATATTCAATCCTAGACTTGAAGCTGAGAAAACCTGCTGCACTGAGGTTATAGTCCTGCCTGAGTATAAACAATGTCTGGGTTACAAACATTGTTCATAAATATAGTCATTTTTTATTCACCATCAATAATTTTTTCAGAACAGATTTTAGCACACTGTAGATTTTGATTATGCTATGTTATCAAATTAGGCTACATAATCTGTCTTCAAGTTTGCAAGTAGGAAGCTCAAGTACTTTGCATTGATGATGTCTTAAACTACTGAGGTAGCAAGAGAAACACTTACAGCAACATAAAGTGTTTGTCCTAATCATTTTGACAAATCAACTATATAACCATAATTTGCAGTAATGGAAGTGACAATTCAAAAAATTTGAAGATGGGGTCCAAATAAAAAGGAACCTAATTGGAAATCATCCTTCAATCGAGAACTATTAACAAGTTAGAAGCCCCAATGGTATGAGCTACATTTACAAGCCGCGGTGATTTTCTCCTTCCTTAAAAGTGTATTGAATAACATTGTGTGTTATCTGTGGGATAGGTACTGCAGTTTTGGACTCTTTATAATTCTACAAAATTTTCAATCGCATAGGAGGGAGAACTTTGTTTCATTTTGAATAAAAATGCAGAATACAAAGTCTTCAAATAGATATTAATTGCAATTGTTTTTTGTTACAACACATGCGTACACGAGAAAACTAACAAAAAATTAAAAATAAAACGTATCATTTAAAGCCCAACAAACTTGGTCCAACCTATTCATAGTTTTAGTTACTCTGTTACACTTCTTCTAAACATCAGTTTAATTTTTCTTTGAAATATTGAAGTGCGGTGTGAATTATTTGATCGCATTAATGGCTTCTAATGAGCACAAAAATTCATTTGGGCTTACATGAAAAGAGTAGTGGGATTATTCATTCAATGACCAGGAGAGAATAGAGCAGAACAAGTTTGTGGTCATGACCATATTAGCAGATTATAACAAGAAGATGAAATACGCTGCGTCTGCTGGGGCCAAAAAGGTGAAGGAAGGGAATTCTGCTGGTATCCGTTGGGCGAAACATCAATACCAAAAAAATGCCCAGAAGTGAAATGGTAGTCAGTGTCCAAAATTTACAGAAGAAATGAGTGTTGGAAGGGCTTATGTGTGAACTATTTTTCTTTTGCTGAATTCTAGAGTAAATTTATATTGTATTAATTTTTGGGTCAAAGTTTTGAGTATATTAAATGACTGAACCTGTTGGTCTCCTGTGTTTTGATAGTTTGGCAAATCAAAAGACAAGGAAACATCAGAACCAATCTTTGGAGTTACAGGATCTAGTCCTCCTACTCTCAGAGAGAGATCTCTCAAATTATTAGTTTTTGCAAAGGTTTAACTCGTGTGCTTTGGGTATTGGTTTTAGACTAGTTATTAAGTGCAAGTGTTTGTTTGTTTGTTTGGTTGACTTGATACAACATAACCTAAAAGGTCTAGGAAAGATAGATAGAAAGGGGATATGTCAGTTTCATTGGGCAATGGAGTAAAAAAGAGGTCATGACAAAATTATCAATGGATATGGGATATCAAAGGGAAAATCTAACTTGGCCACAGGATCCTTTAGTTTATGAATGAGATGGACATTAATGGTTTAGAAAAGAGAAGTTTAATTCTCAACAAAGGGAATTTGAAAGCATAACTTGAAAAATAAAGAGTTATTTGATAGACAGGGCTAACCATGAATTCTACAAACCACACTTTAAGCAAATAATGACTTCAAAACAACTTTTAAAATGAAATCTAAGATTCGGGGAACACCCTATTTCCTCAAAGATTTTATTTCAACTGACTTAGAAAACATAAAAGCTTCACTAATAATTACGGTCATAGAAGAGGGAACACCTAAATACATCTATGATGACAACTATAAAGACCTTTAAGACAACTGTTCAAGTAAGGACAAAGGGCATGATCAGAATATACCTGCTTGGCTCACTATAAACAAAGATACTTCAAAGGGAAACTTCAATAACAAACTTTAAGTGGCAGCAGACAATTAGGGAGAACCATAAATCATGTTGAAACCAACTATTCGAACTATTAGAGAAATAAACAAGCATTAGGACTAAAGAGAGAGATTAAAGACTCTAAAATACCTCAGCAGAAGAAAACATAGAACAGTGAAGGATAAACAGGTCTAAGGTGCTTCCAAGAGTCATTTCTTGGCCTAAAAATTTCATCCTACTGTAGTAAGAAATTATGGAACAAAATGAAAACAAGAGAAAACATTAAACGGTTCATAATACTTCACCAACAGCCAAGCTCATGGATCCAATGATAGAGCCTTCTCAAGAAAAAGCATGCAACAACATCATCAAGGCTTCCAAGACCTCAATTTCTTCTTCAACTTCAACAGACTATGTATTATTTCAGAGAGTTTCAGTATTACAACTAGTGATCAACCAACCCTTTACAATGAGCTCCTCAAGAAGATTTTATAGAAGGAATGAGGAGGTCGAAAGAGAGAAAATATCTACAGGCTCAATTAATACATTTTCAATGCTTCTCATCCTTTGAGGGCCTCAATGGAGAAGTTTACAAATATTTCTCGGTATTAATTGGCTTCACATTAAGTATTAAGCTCGCTGGGGAGATTTTGTTGACTTTAAGGCTCTGTGTCATTTTGTAATAACTCTACTGATATTTTGCAATAAGTTCATTTGGCTGAAATAACTATTCAGCTGCATTAAGCCAAATATCCTTTGTTCTGGTCATAACTTGGCCTTTTTGAATGCTTTGAGGCTATAGGTGACCTTTGGTAGCTGGTGAGGAATAAATTAGCCTCTGACGTGGCGATGGAGGCTTCTCGGATTGTTGAATTGCTTTGTCTTTCTTTAATCACTATTCGATTTCTTTTAACTCTGTGTTAGGCTTAATTAGGCCCAGATTCTATCTTTGTTCTTTAAACAATGTTTAATTGAATGAATTAGGCGTTTGAAAGTCGATTTAGGCCATAATCCATTAAAACTGTGACAACAACCTTCAATTCTTCAGTTTCTGCTTTGATTTGATCTTCAACACTGATACTCTTTGTTTTAATTATGATTTTTTGTGTCTTGTTGTTGTGCAAATGCGCAGAGGATTCATAATGGTATCAATGCTCATGATGCATCGATAAACTTTGATGGGAACCATATAGAATAATTTCTCTTATGAACAAAGGCATGGGGGATCGCCATCCCAGGCATTTGGTTTTCTCTTTAATATAATGGAAAAACCATTAAAAACCTGCACAATACAAGAAAAATTATAAAATCCTACATTTTTGGGTCAGACTGCTTTGGAGGCTTAGGTTTAGAGCGTGGTCGTTGGATGAAAGCATCCAACGATGGAGATTGCGCATTGTGGTTCAAAGGGAAGCAGTTGATGAAACGGTGAGTAGATTAAGTTAGGGTCGTTGATCTTCAGAGATCAACAGTTGGGAGCAATTTTAATAATATAATGCGAAAGGGTCACATTATAATAACATAGGCGAAAAAGTGAAGAAATTACAAAGATAATAGGTTTAAAACCTTTGGCAGAGAAAATATGCGTTGGAAGGAAATTCGGGGTTTCCCAACAATCGTGGGTTGTTGGATCAGATTGGCCCCTGAGATCAACGGTTGTGGTTGATCTATGAAATCCCTTGGAAGAAGGCGGAGGGCGATAGTTCAATGATTAGATCGAATATGAGCCGTTGATCTGCAGAGATCAACAACGGGGAATGAACGCGATGAAACATAATAGAAAATGGGGAAGTGGTTTCAGATGTATAAACCAGTAGTATCGCGCAGCAAAAGTGTGGATAGGTGGTTTTAACTTTTCGAACGCGATATGCGTTCACGGCCGACATGTGGCTTTTGAAACCATTTATATCACATAGCTCTTGGATATTTAACGCTCAGGCATGAATTTACGCGAAAATCCGTGTCAGACGCTAGATCTAGGGTCTCAGATCGGACGGTGGGGAGTGAGCGCGATATTGATAAGAAGCAAGGACGGAAAGAGGTGGGGGCGGGGAAAACTGGTTTTAATCTAGACCATTTGATCAGGGATTGGACGGCTGAGATTGATTTTTAAGTTTTAATGAAATAATATATAAGGCGAAGAATGGGTAAGTATGGGTCGTTGATCTGCAGAGATCAACGGCGGAGATTTGGTCAAAAAACATTATAAAGCGAAGTTCATGATTTTAGCCAAGGTTGAGGGAAAAGATCTAGATCATCGGATCTAGGTGCATGGATGACCCAGATGTAATCGGAGGACTTGCGATCGGGGGAGGAGAGAGGAAAGGTGCAATTGAAAATTTTCGATGTAATTGACTGTGGGCTGTTGATCTGAGGATTAGATCGACGGTGGAGAATGAGTCGAAGGAGGTCACAGGTGGGGGTTGGGCTTTGGAATGGAGCGATAAGGGCCGTTGGATCTAAGCCTGGCGAGGAAGATCAACGGCGGAGAATTTATCGAGAGGTTGCCGATCGGGAGGGGCAATAAAATATTTCAAATGCACCCGATGAAAATCTCCGATGCGAGATTGTGCAGGCTGTTTTATTTGTTTAAGATCAACGATGGAGGTTCATTTAAATTATGAACCGGCGGAATTCTTTAAAACATAGAAAATCGGATTTTTCATAAAAAACAAAGGATTTTTGCATTGGGGAAGGTTTTATTATAGTGTTAAGCGCCCGATTGCAGGGCTTTTGGTTATGCGAAGAGGCATAGGGATCGGGGCTTATATAAAAGAGGGCCAATCGAATCAAAACTTTTTATGAAACAAAAGACATGTGCGCATCGCAAATGCACCGATGTGATAATTGCTTTTGGACTTAGCGCTTGGTTCCAGGGCGTGGGTATATGGTGGGGAAGTGGTTTAGGGCTTAGCCCAAAGGGGCTTAGGCCTCTAATGCAAAAAGGTTCATTTTAATGATTTTTTCAAGGATTTTCAATGGATTTGGGGGTTTCGGTAAGGTTTAAAAAAGAGTTTCAAACCTTATAAAAGGGGATTTATGAAGGGAAGAAGGGAAATAATGAAAAATAGAGAAATTTTATGAAGTAAAAGGGAATAAAAGTGAAGGTTAATGATGAGTGAAAGGAGGGGTAAAATGAGGGAAAAATGGGGTTTTTTGCAGCAATATTTTCTTCATGAAAATGGCAGAATCTCAGAATTAAAAAGGAAATAGCAGTGAAGATTAACCAAAGGATAGAATATCTTTAGAAGACTTTAAGCACCAACAATTTTGGCAATAAAATTGTTTTTTGAAGGCTTCAAAAATGACTTAGCCACCATTTGATATGACAAATTTTATAGGTGGCTAACAATGGCTCCACTAGGGGATGGTGCCTTCTTGAAGGCATCAAGAACTTCAGACTTGCATTCTCTAGGGGGTTGATCGGTGCCTCATCCATTGGGCTGCAACTTTCTTCACTTGGATGATCTTCTTTTGTTCTTAAAATGTTAGCAGCCATGAAAAATAATGGAACTTCATCAACACAAGCTTTCTACCTACTCAATTCTACTGATCTAACATTTTTTCTTCTTTCAGAATGCACTTGGATTGGCAAACTCTTTTACAAACATTTTATTCTTTTGAAAGAAAAAAAACTAATATAAGTCTACTTCTTATTACTCCATGAATTCAGATTAAACATTTGAATCCATAAGCTTCTCTACCTAATCTACTATCTATCAGGATTAAACAGTCTAACAGATTTTTATTCTCTAACTTCTAAAACGGAAATTTAAAAGCATACAAGTCAGGATTGAACAATCTCACTTGTTCCTGATCTATGGCATAAAAAACAAGCTGCACACAGATATGATTTTGCAGAAAATTAAATCAAAATGGTGAAGGCTTAAGATCTGAAAGCTCTAAGAACGACCTTCTCTTTCTTCAGCTCTTTTTTTGAGTTCATTCGAGTTGTTTTTTCCTTGTTATCTAGTTCAAATTTTGGGCATATCAGAACCATTTTGCCTCTGTCTTTGACTCACAGTTTAAACATATTAGAGTCCTTATTCTCTTGAAAACTAAGGTTCAGATTTTGAGCATGTTTGAAACTTTAATTTCTAACCTAATTTACCTAACTGATAAGCCAAGATTAAGCTATTTGGCAAATCTGATTCACTAACCTATCAGCAGTAAATTTAAAACCAATTAGTCATGATTGGGCTGTATGACTAACTATAAGTGCGTTTTTCAGGAGTGGCATTTGAGCTTGCACACTTTCAGATTTTTGTTTCTCTTTTTTGGTATGGGGCTGTACCTTTATTGTTTTTACAATCTGCCCTCTTTTCTTTCTTTTATTGTTTTTTGTATTTTTATTTTTCTAACTTTGAATGCAACGTTCAGACTATGATATTTACAATGAAAAAATAAAATGCTTTGAAACTCATGACTCTTGGCAGAAGTAATGCTTTAGTATCCTGCCATTGACAGGACCTCCATACAGATCTTCTCCATTCAATTATTTCAAGAAAAATGCATTGTGACCCCTCTCAGCATGAATAATATAGGGGCCTTTCCACAAGTTCTCAAACTTGCCATGTTTTCCCTTCTCTTCTCTTCTTGAATCCCATTTAAGAACAACATTTCCAACCTAGAAATTGTTTGCCTTAGTCCTCTTATCAAATAGTTTCTTTACATTTTCTTGGTCTAACTGCGTTCTTTCATAGACTTCTTCTCTGGTCTGCTGTAAATGGATGGTTTGGTTGATTCTCCTCTGCATATCATTCTCTTCGACCTGCATTTCTTCAAGGATTTTTATGACTGGAACTCCTAATGAGGTGGGGAATACTGCATCCATGACATAGACTAGTTGATAGGGGGACATATTTATTGACTTCTTTGTAGTTAACCTATCAGCCCATAAGGCATGAACCAACTTACTATGCCATGATTTCTGATTCTGCTCCAACAGCTTTTTGATGATATTGATGAGGCTATTGTTGGAAGATTCAGCTAATCCATTTCCTTGGGGATAGTAGGCTGTAGAATGGCCCAAGGTTATGTGGTATTTGTAACAGAAATCAACCATTTTTTTAGATTTAAAAGCAACAACATTATCTGTTATGATTTTTCTGGGACAACCAAATCTAGATAGGATATTTGTTTCAAGGAACTTGATAATGACAGAGTCATTAGCATTTCTAGAGGGTATAGCTTCTATCCACTTGGTAATGAAGTCATTGGCCTTGAGGATCCACTTATGTTGGGTTGAGGAAGATGGGTGAATTTCCCCAATGAAGTCTAAACCCCATTGTTGAAAAGGTGCCTCAACTCTGATAGGATGTAATGGTAAGGGAAGGAGTTTTCTTTTTGCCTCAAAAATTTGACACTTATGGCAAGACATGACCAACTTCTGAGTGTCTGGGAAAAGGGTAGGCCAATAGTGACCAGATCTAAGAATTTTTTTTGCTATGGCCTTCCAGTAGAGGTGTCCTCCATATTCTCCGTCATGCAACTCATGCACGATTTTTCCTGCATCATCTTCAAGTAAACATTTAAACAAAATTCCAACATCATTTTTCCAATATAATACCCCATCTAAGATGCAATAACTCAAAGCTTTTTGTTTCAAAAATATAGCTTTAGTTTTAGACAAAGGAGGGGCATTCAAATATAAAAGCACATAAATAATGTAAGCATACCAAGGAGAATTCAGAAACGTTTCTTCAATAAAAGGAGTAGTAGATTCTTCTATTTCTTCCAACACATCTACCATATTCATGTCTAGTGCTTGGGAGTTAGACTCAGCCATAAGTTTTGCTAATCCTTGCCCTTTAACTAGTTTGGTGGGCCTGATTTCTAAGTCATATTCAAGAATAGTTGCAATCCATTTTCCCCTTTTACCATCAGGGTCTTGACTTAGAATATCCTTGAAAACAGTATGTGGAACAAAAGCAATTATGTGAGAGTGTAAAATAGAGACTCTAAAGTCCTTTAATGCTTTCACTAATGCTAAGGCTTGCTTCTCCATGATGTTGTATTTGAGAGGAGAATCTCTTAAGGCCCTACTAAAGGAGGATATTGGTTGTTCTTGCCCCAAGTCATTCTTTTGAAGTAACACTACAACTATTGTATGCTCAGATGCAAAAGAAAATATATAAAAGCCTTTGGTGAAATATGGGCTAATCAAGACTGGTGTTTGAGTAAGAGCTTGTTTGACCAGTTCAAATGATTGTTTAGCTGGTAAAGTCCTTTTTACACCTACATATTTCTTAGGCATGTTTGTAATGTTTTTTAATAGCTCAACAAGATTGGGGATAAACCTCCTCAAAAAATTAATCTTTCCAATGAAATATTGTAATTCTTTGAGGCTTCTCGGATGGTTGATCTGTAATATGCCATCTATCCTTGCAGGGTCTATTTTGGCTCCCTCTTCTGAAATTATATGGCCAAGAAGCTTACCTTCTTGGAGATCAAAGAGTGTCTTCTTAGGATTCAATGACAAGCCAAATTTCCTACACTTCTCAAAAACTTTTCTCAAGTGAATCAAATGTTCTTCATCAATTTTTTGAGAAAACGGTTATGTCATCAAGGTAAATGATTATGAAATAGCCAATATCTTCAAAGAAGGCTATGTCCATGGCCCTTTGGAAGGTGACCCCTGCATTCATCAATCCAGAAGGCATTTTGACATACATAAAGGTGCCCCAAGGTGTGGTAAAAGCAGTTTTGATTTGATCACTTGGGAGCACTAGCACCTGGTTGTAACCTAAGAACCCATCTAAGAGTGATATCCTTTTTGACCCAACTACCCTTTGAAGTATATGGTTCATATTAGGTAAAGAGTAGTTATCTTTTAGAGAGGCTCTATTTAAATTTCTAAATTCAATACAGAGCCTGATTTCCCCTGTCTTCTTTCTAACAGAAACTAAGTTTGATACCCATTCTGAATATCTAATTGGTACTATGATCCCAGCATCATGCATCTTTTCAATTTCTGCCTTAAATAAAGGTAGTAAAACAAGGTTTATTCTCCTTAGCTTTTGTTTGAAAGGCTTTTGATTTTCTTTGAGAGGGATTTTGTGTTGAATGATGTTGGTATCATAAGATTTCAGGTCTTTGTACCCCCAAGCAAAAACATCTTTAAAATCTTTGAACAACTCTATGTATTGCAATTTTATGTGTGCTGGGAGAGTGCTGGATAGTTTAATCATCTTGGGTTTTGCTAGGCTACCTATGTTATGTTCTTCTACATATTTTTCCACAGGCTCCATTCTTGGTTCTTTGGCTACATCGTTAAAGTCGAAAAGGTGTTCTAAAGGTGTGAGACCTCTTGGAATTGTATCGTTCTTGCATTCTAAGACTTCCAAGTCTTCTTGGTCTACATTGCCAATTAACTCTGCTTCAAAAGGATTCTCACAATGATTTATATCAGCAGAATATGTCATTTCAACTTCTGGGATTTGTTCAATATACAAATAGTTTTCTTTATGGCTGGTTTGTGGCATTGGTATGTCAAAATCATTTTCTGATTTTAAGAAATCATCTATGTGTTTGTCAAAATCAAACACTTACCAGTGATCTTCGTTATCAGGAACTGCAGGCCTGTGTTTTACCTTTACGCTAAGCTGTTCATTTATCTCAGGTATTTGGCAATTGCTAGCATTGAAAGCGAGTTCATTTGCTAGTTGATTTAATGCTCTAGGAATGAAAATGAGTTCATACTTTTCAAAGGTTTTTAATAAATCAAGGGCAGCATTCCGATATTCCCTAAGCCTTGGATTTCTAGCTGAGTATTCTCCTTTGATTTGTCTTATGATAAGTTCAGAATCTCTTAAGATTGATATCTTTTGGGCTTCTAATTGTTTAAGCAATTGTAAGCCTAGAAGAAGTGCTTCATACTCAGAGATATTGTTAGTGCATGGGAAATCTAATTTATATGAAAAACTCTGATTCGTATTTTGAATCCAAACACCTACCCCTGCACTTTTTTTATTACAGGATCCATCAAATTTTATTGTCCAAAGTATATTTGCCTCATTTTCATTTTCTTGTTGCTATTGATTGCCGATGTTTTGTATCTGATTTGAGGGAAGTTTTGATTGTTCTGGTAAACTGGTTGGGTCTATGTTTTCCTTCTCTTGTTGGGTAATTTCATCTTTGTTGTACAAGATAAAGGAATCTAAACTTGATTGAATAGAATAGATTGGAGAATTGTTTGGTTTATCTATGTTGCTCACCATGTACTTCATGTGAGATTCCCTATATAGTCTTATGTTTTGGTTAAAAACAGGGATGGTGGCATAAGACATGTCCATTTGAAGGCTTCCCTGAAGTTTGGCTCCCCATGATCTTGATAAGAGCATGCCATACTTAGGGGGAATGTCAACTACAACTATGTCCATTACTAGACTCTTAGCAGGGATTTGAGATAAGTTAACACATAAATCTTTGATTAAACCCAAACATTTGACTCTGCTTGAGTCAAAGGAATACAAATCTTTGTATGGTCTAGTAATTTCTAAGCCTAAGATTTCCATTACTACCTTGGGCATTAGATTGTGTGAAGCTCCAGAATCTAACTTGGCATTGTGTAAAATTTTCTCATGTATGTTCAAACTAACATAGAAGAGAGGGACAACCCCTTCTTGGTATTTTCCTTCAACTTCTGGACCAAACAACAACTCAGGCTTGTCATCTGTCAAGTTTAAGGTATCAGTATCACTTCCTAAGTTCAAAGCTTTTAAAACTTGGTTTTTGTACACTTCTTGGGTTACTAGTTCAGCTAGGGGGATGGTAATTTTTATCTTTGCAATCTCCCCCTCAAGGCTAAAAGGAAAAATTGACTTGTTCATATTTACATCTATTTTTTCAATTGAATTCTTTTTAGTAGTTTTGATTTGCTGAAATTTGTTTGGACTAGTAATTGGGACAGTTTTGTTAGGACCACTATCTGAAGTGCTAGGGGTACTCTGTTCAACATTTGGCTCGCTATTTTTCTCTTTGTTTAAATATGGTTTTTTAGCCAAAATGATGGGTTTGTCTGCTATCTTCTTAGGCTGACTTTCTGCATTTTTCTTGATAGCAGTTCTAGTTGATCCGGATCTTGGGGGGAGGCCCCCAAGATCTTAAAAAAATATGAAATGGATGTGACCAGATCTGCAAAATTAGAATGCCAGAAAAAAGAGAGTACACAAAGAAAATAAAACCACAAAGAAACTTGTTTTATTAAAACAGAGAATAACTGTAGAAGCTACATTGTGGCGGACCATCTGTCCTTTTACAAACTGAGGCTTGTTATTTATAGCCTTTTTTGAGTCACAATACCATGTGTAGATACCATAGGCCAATACCATGAGTAGATACCACTTACAATACCATGATTAAATCCCATGTGTGGATGAATACCATGGGTGGATACATACCATGGGTCACTTACAATACCATGGGTGAATAAATATCATGGGTGGATGAATACCATGGGTCGATGCCATTTACAATACCATGAGTAAATTCCATGGGTGGATGGTTAACATGGGTAGGTGAATACCATGGGTTGATGCCATTTTCCATTTGGATCATTCCTCCCTCCTTAAGAAGCAATGGTCCCCATTGTGTTAATTTCCCTCCTGAGAAGCCTTTGTTGAATATGAAGAGCCACTGAAGAGAAGGGTTTTGTGTAGTTAAGTCATAATCGTGATGAACGAAGATCCGAGGATAGAGATACCCTGTAATGTTTGTGACCAACTGTGATATTGACAGTGTGCGGCCTAGCAAATGGACTTCGATGAAGTGTGGGCTTTTGGATGAACCAAAACCATGAAAAACGAAGATCCGAAGATAGAGATACCCTGTAATGCTTGTGACCAACTGTGTGACTAACAGTGTGCGGCCTAGCAAATGGACTTTGATGAAAAATATTTTGTGCGGTTGACCCATAACCATGATGTTGATTGTTGATGAAGTAGCAGGTACCTACATAGCTTGGGGTGGGAGGGCACGTCTCCAAATAACCCAAGATGAATGCTGCTATGATGAAACTGATGAATGTGAAGCAGGTGCTCCTAAGATCATATTGTTTGTGTACCTCCATGATTTTATTTTCAAACCCCAATCTATAATCATCAAAATCTTCATAGGTGTTTTTATTTTGATCAGAGAAGAAACCTTGTTCTTCTTCAGTGAGGAAAACATCATCCCCACTGTCTGATCCAATCAAGTTTACATAAACTTCTCCCAACCTTTCCATCTCCCTATCTTCCTCATATTGATCCACATAGTTTTGTTGGAAGGGAGGTCTAACCTGTTGGTCACTTTCTTTTTGCTTATCTTGATTGTTTTCTCTTCTATAATTCTGATTTATATTTCTATTTTGGTTGTTTTGAGGTTCTCTTGGTGGCACTCTATCATTCAAGTTGATCTTTTCAAGCATCCTCTCCATTACCTACACTAGGTTATCAATTTTAGTGTCGAAAGTTGAGGTGGAGGGTGCAATGTCATCTTTATAAGTTACCCTCTTCTCTGATCTCAACCTATTTCTTTTCTCAATTATGTTTGCTTCTACGCTCACAGCTCCTTTCTGCATGTCTTCTAAGGTTAAGTAATCTCTCTCCCTCAACTGATAAGCCATTTCAACATCAAAGCCTTCGGGATACCTTACCAAGGCCATGCCTTGGGGAGGTTTCATGTGAGGTGGAAGAGCATTGTAAATACTATTGAACCTAGTGGAGTAGTCATGAACACTTTCCCCTTGATTTATTTTGAGGCTGCTATACTATGCTAGTATTTGGAAAGGGTTTTTTTTGAGTTCCCATTTGTTGATGAATGTTTGATGCAAAGTAGGGAGATCATTGATGTTGTTAGGAGGTAAGTTCTTAAACCACTTCTTTACATCTCCTCCCAAACTTTGGGCAAATATCATCATCTTCACAGTTTCTTCTTCTATCTCCATGTAAGAAAATGCATCCTCCATCCTATCTACATGATGTTGAGCTATTGTAGACTCTTTTCTAGTGAAATGAGGAATTTTGGATTGGTACTCATTTGGTAAGGGAAGTAGAGGTTGTGGTAACACTAATGGGGCATACCATGTTGCCATGGCTGGAAATAAGGGTGGATTTACAAGAGTGAAAGTGGGTTGAACATGAGTGTTTTGGACAGTGGTAGTATGGATTGAAGAGGAAGAAACACTTGGGCCAGCAAACTGATTTTGAGCAGATTTTTTATGGAAAAGGCTAAAGTGATGAAGAAGCTGGGAATCAGGAGGAGTGGAAGGTGAGGCGTCTCTACTGAAGCTTTTTTGCAAATATGCAATGTCAACATTAGTTTGGTTTAAATCACCTTGATATCTAGTTCTAAAGATGTTCTTTGTACGATGTAAATCAAAGTGTGAATCCTCTAAGACAACAAGGTTTTCAGGGACAGAATTTGTTCTTAAGAGGCTCCTATTAGCAGCTAATTTTCCAAACTTAGAAGTCTGCCACAGAATTCTCTCTAGATTTTCAATGATTAAAGGAGGATTTGGGTCTGGGTGGGATTTAGTGTTGATCCTATGTGAAGCCAGACTGTTTTTCAAAAATGAGAGAGGTTAAAGTTTTAGGGACTATCTTTGGGAGTTTTACCTCTCATGATGTCTTATCTAGTATAGGACTAGGCTTCTAACTTATTCAAGGCTGGTTAACACAGTCCTAAAGAGATCTAAAGACCTAGATGAGTAATAAGCCTATTGGGGCTAGTGGAGTCACCAGGTGGAAACTATTTAGCTTCTATGAAGGCAAAATATTGGATGGTTCCACCACCATGTTTATTATGAAGCCAAACTGAAATGTTTTTGGGTTTTTCTGAGTTTTTTAATCCTATGGGTTAAGAGAGTGTCCTAATTCTGATTTTAACACTTAGCTAAGGTGTCAAGAACCTGCAAAGTTCACTCTTATGGCTTGGTAACTGATTCTTTCAAGGTTTGATAAGGTTCTATGAGAATCCTAAGGATTACTTAGTTAGTCACTGATTCAAATAAGTCCTATCATGGTTACCATTTTGTTAGGTAGTGCTTGAAGAAGGCTACTTATGTTATATTAGACAGGGAGTGTTTTTTTTTAAATATTTTTCTCAGGGTCCCACCGTGATCGCCATTATGTTGGTCTCGTTTGTTTTGATAGTTTGGAAAATCAAAAGACAGGGCAACATCAGAACCAATATTTAGAGTTACAGGATCTAGTCCTCTTGCTCTCAGAGAGGGATCTCTCAAATTATTTGTTTTTGCAAAGGTTTAACTCGTTTTCTTTGGGTATTGGTTTTAGACTAGTTATTAAGTGCAAGTGTTTGTTTGTTTGTTTGTTTGAATTGATACAGCAGAACCTAAAAGGTCTAGGAAAGATAGATAGAAAGGGGAAATGTCAGTTTCCTTGGGGAATGGAGTCAAAAAGAGGTCATGACAAAATTATCAATGGATATGGGATGTCAAAGGGAAAATCTAACTTGGCCACAGGATCCTTTAGTTTATGAATGAGATGGACATTAATGGTTTAGAAAAGAGAAGTTTAATTCTCAAAAAAGGGAATTTAAAAGCACAACTTGAAAAATAAAGAGTTATTTGATAGACAGGGCTAACCATGAATTCTACAAAGCACACTTTAAGCAAATAATGACTTCAAAACAAATTTTAAAATGAAATCTAAGATTCAGGGAACACCCTATTTCCTCAAAGATTTTATTTCAACTGACTTAGAAAACATAAAATCTTCACTAATAATTATGGTCATAGAAGAGGGAACACCTAAATACATCTATGATGACAACTATAAAGACCTTTAAGACAACTGTTCAATTAAGGACAAAGGGCATGATCAGAACAGACCTCCTTGGCTCACTATAAACAAAGATACTTCAAAGGGAGACTTCAATAACAGCCTTTAAGTGGCAGCAGACAAGTAGGGAGAACCATAAATCATGCTGAAACCAACTATTCGAACTATTAGAGAAATAAACAAGCATGAGGACTAAAGAGAGAGATTAAAAACTCTAAAATACCTCAGCAGAAGAAAACATAGAACAGTGAAGGATAAATAGGTCTAAGGTGCTTCCAAGAGTAATTTCTTAGCCTAAAATTTTCATCCTAATGTAGTAAGAAATTATGGAACAAAATGAAAACCGGAGAAAATATTAAACGGTTTAGAATACTTCACCAACAGCCAAGCTCATGGATCCAATGATAGAGCCTTCTCAAGAACAAGCATGCAACAACATCATCAGGGCTTCCAAGACTTCAATTTCTTCTTCAACTTCAACAGACTATGTATTATTTCAGAGAGTTTTAGTATTACAACTAGTGATCAACCAACCCTTTACAATGAGCTCCTCAAGAAGATTTTATAGAAGGAATGAGGAGGTCGAAAGAGAGAAAAGATCTACAGGCTCAATTAATACGTTTTTAATGCTTCTCGGCCTTTGAGGGGCTCAATGGAGAAGTTTACAAATATTTCTCGGTATTAATTGGCTTTACATTAAGTATTAAGCTCGCTGGGGAGATTTTGTTGACTTTAAGGCTTTGTGTCATTTTGTAATAACTCTGCTGATATTTTGCAATAAGTTTCTTTGGCTGAAATAACTGTTCAGCTGCATTAAGGCAAATATCCTCTGTTCTGGTCATAGCTCGGCCTTTTTGAATGCTTTGAGGCTACAGGTGACCTTTGGTAGTTGGTGAGGAATCAATTAGCCTCTGGCGTGGTGGTGGAGGCTTCTCGGATTGTTGAATTTCTTTGTCTTTATTTAATCACTGTTCGATTTGTTTTAACTCTGTGTGTTAGGCTTAATTAGGCCCAGATTCCATCTATGTTCTTTTAACAGTGTTTAATTTAATGAATTAGGCGTTTGAAAGTCGATTTAGGCCATAATCCATTAAAACTGTGACAACAATCTTCAATTCTTCAGTTTTTGCTTTGATTTGATCTTCAACACTGATACTCTCTATCTTAATTATGCTTTGCTGTGTCTTGTTGATGTGTAGGTGTGCAGAGGCTTCATAATGGTATCAGTGCTCATTATGCACCGATAAACTTTGATGGGAACCCTGAAGAATGATTTCTCTTATGAACAAAGGCGTGGGGGATCGTCATCCCTGACATTTGGTTTTCTTTTTAATATAATGGAAAAACCATTAAAAACCTGCACAATACAAGAAAAATTAGAAAATCCTGCATTTTTGGGTCAAACTGCTTTGGAGGCTTAGGTTTAGAGCGTGGCCGTTGGATGAAAGCATCCAATGGCAGAGATTGTGTGTTGAGGTTCAAAGGGAAGCGGTTGATGAAACGGTGAGGAGATTAAGTTAGGGTCGTTGATCTTCAGAGATCAACGGTCAGGAGCAATCGTAATAATATAATGCGAAAGGGTAACATTATAATAACATATGTGAAAATGCGAATAAATTACAAAGATAATAGGTTTAAAACTTTTGGCAGAGAAAATATGCGTTGGAAGGAAATTTGGGGTTTCCAAATGATCATGGGCCGTTGGATCAGATTGGCCCCTGAGATCAATGGTCATGGTTGATCTATGAAATCCCTTGGAAGAAGGCGGAGGGCGATAGTTCAATGATCAGATCAAATATGAGCCATTGATCTGTAGAGATCAACGGCGAGGAACGAGCGTGATGAAACATAATATAAAATGGGGAAGCGGTTTCGGATGTAGAAACCAGCGGTATCGCACAGCAAAAGGGTGGATAGGTGGTTTAAAATTTTCGAATGCGATATACATTCCCGACCGACACGTGGCCTTTCAAAACCACTTATATCGCGTATCTCTTGGAGATTTAACGCTCGGGCATGAATTTACGCGAAAATGCGCATCAGCCGTTAGATCTGGGGTCTCAGATCGGACGGTGGGGAGTGAGTGAGATATAGATAAGAAGCAAGGACGAAAAGAGGTGGGGGCGGGGAAAATTGGTTTTAATCTGGACCGTTCGGTCAGGGATTGGATAGCTAAGATCAATTTTTGAGGTTTAATGAAATAATATATAAGGCGGAGAATGGGTAAGTATGGGCCGTTGATCTGCAGAGATCAACGACGGAGATTTGGCCGAAAAAAATTATAAAGCGAAGTTCATGATTTTAGACAAGGTTGAGGGAAAATATCTGGACCATCGGATCTAGGTGCATGGACGGCCCAGATGTAATCGGAGGACTCGCGATCAGGGTAGGAGAGAGGAAAGGTGCAACTGAAAATTTCTGATGCGATTGATTGTGGGTCGTCGATCTAAGGATCAGATCGACGATGGAGAATGAGTCGGAGGAGGTCACAGGCGGGGGATGGGCTTTGGAATGGAGCGATAAGGGCCATTAGATCTAAGCCTGGTGGGGAAGATCAACGACGGAGAATTTATCGGGAGGTTGCCGATCGGGAGGGGAAATAAAATATTTCAAATGCGCCCGATGAAAATCTCCAATGCGAGATTGCACAGGCCGTTTGATTTGTTTAAGATCAACGACGGAGGTTCATTTAAATTATGAACCGGCAGAATTCTTTTAAAACATAGAAAATCATATTTTTCATTAAAAATAAAGGATTTTTGCCTCGGGGAAGGGATTATTATAGTGTTAAGCGCCCGATTGTGGGGCTTTTGGTTATGCAAAGAGGCATAGGGATCGGGGCTTATATAAAAGAGGGCCAATCGCATCGGAACTTTTTATGAAACAAAAGACATGCACGCATCGCAAATGCCCCAATGTGATAAGCGCTTTTGGACTTAGCGCTTGGTTCCAGGGCGTGGGTATATGGTGGGGAAGTGGTTTAGGGCTTAGCCCAAAGGGGCTTAGGCCTCTAATGCAAAAAGGTTCATTTTAATGATTTTTTCAAGGATTTTCAATGGATTTGGGGGTTTCGGTAAGGTTTAAAAAAGAGTTTCAAAACTTATAAAAGGGGATTTATGAAGGGAAGAAGGGAAATAATGAAAAATAGAGGAATTTTATGAAGTAAAAGGGAATAAAAGTGAAGGTTAATGATGAGTGAAAGGAGGGGTAAAATGAGGGAAAAATGGGGTTTTTTGCAGCAGTCTTTTCTTCATGAAAATGGCAGAATCTCAGAATTAAAAAGGAAACAACAATGAGGATTAACCAAAGCATAGAATATCTTCAGAAGACTTTAACCACGAACAATTTTAGCAATAAAATTGTTTCTTTAAGGCTTCAAAAATTATTTAGCCACCATTTGATATGAAAAAATTTATAGGTGGCTAACAGAACCATGTTGAGGTATTGATTGAATTTACAAAAACCCAATGAAATTTGGAATGCTGTAAATTAACTAAATACAGATATAATCACAAAAGGCTGAAGATTAAAACTTAAATGCACTGAGATCATGCGTAGAACAAGTGGCATGACAATGTGAGACAGAATAAACAAGATGTTGATTTCATCAAAAAATATAATTTGACAAAATTACCTCATAATCGGTTTCAGCCTCATTGCTGCCAAAAGTATTCGGCCTCATCACTGCTAGAAGAATTTTGATCGCCGTCTAGGTTGGATGCATCTGTCCACTAATTTTCTTGATTATTTTCTGTCGTCTGCCTAGTTATGGCTTCTAGCTCTTCCTAGTCCTCTTCTTCTTATCGGGGGCTCGATTCTTCATTCTGTGGCCATTATTCCTCAAAGAAAGCTAGGTCGTCTGATGAAATCCTACCACTCTTGCCCATGGATCAAGTCAACTGCGGAGGATAGATCCCAGAATCTGTATGGAAAGCCTGATTGCAATTTCGAAACCCTTTTCAGTAAAAAGAGTACAAAAAATTTACCGCCCTTTTTTATTAATTTATTTTCATTTTTTCAGCCTTCTATCTGTGGATTGGGAAATTTTCCCTCCTAATGCACTTGTTCCCGTCTTTTACCTTCTAGAAAAATTTGAGAGAGTGGGAAGGATTCCCCCAATGTTTGGAAGTTCCTGCCTTTTTTATGCGAGCATTTTCTCGCAGTGAGGGTCACTGGAGCCTCTTGAGTTGTTGTTGGTCCATTCTAATAGGGAAAAGGTTCTCAAGGAAGCAATGAAACTATCAGCCTTAATATATCATTAGTTTTACATATGAAGATATCTCAGTTATAAAGTATTATAATTATATTATTGTTGTAGTTTTAATCTTTGTTGAGTTATAGAGTTAATGAATACATGTAAGTGTAGGTAATGATTTTAATGGAGGGTGTTATAAGATTAATTTAAGGAAATTGAAAAATGGAGAGTGTCATGAAATCAATACAAATATATTCATAGGGTTTAAGGGGCATCAAGGTGGTAGAATATTGCAATTAAGAGAACTATATAGCAATTTAGGAAATATTGATACAAATTGCACATATGTATATGTTGTGGTGCAAATGTAACAATGTTTTTGAAATTCTTTTGTAAGGTATGACAATGGTCAAGTTTGCCATGTTTTTTAAAAGTATGCATGTGTACGTAATGGTGAAGTAAATGACTTGTGTTAGGAGGTATGAGGTTGAACGCCAAAAAATACAAGCAAAGAGATCAATATAGTAATGTTGGTGGTGTGGGTCAATGAGCATTCAGCTATTTAACTTGCTTTCACATACATTTGTTTTTTGGATTGAAATTGTTTTGATGAACACAAGCAAGTGGCAATTAATTGATTTTAGACATTGGAATGTGGTAGAAGCATCTCAAAAGCTATGAAAGCACCACTTTAACTCAACAGTCACAACTAAGTGGTATCTATTCTACGAAAGTCACTCTAGACTTGGACCTAACCCTATCTTAAATAAACAACCCCCTTAAGAAGGAAATTCAGCCCATGAGCGGTGAACATGTCACATGGAAATATTGAACACTTGTGGGGGAATAATAACACACCAAGGAATAAGAAAACCCCCATCAATGTTATGCACTAATTTAAATGTGTTGAGTGTCCTTGGATGCCTCGAACAATCATATTGAATGTATGTGATGTTAACTAAGTTAACCAATAAAACGTGTCTTCAATAATGGTAACAATATTTGCACACTATTTATTTCATTGAACATTCAAATGAGGCTTTACTACTTGTAACCAACCATACATGTAGTTGATCAAGTTGACCAACCTAACACGCTTCTACTAGTGATAACCAAAAGGTACATGTTGGTAATCGGGTGACTAATGTGGTATGCCTCAACATTCGTAATTAAAAACAAATGTTGTTGATGGGGTTGATCAGCCTAACATACCTCTTGCAATTGTAGTTAAACATCCATGTTGATAGGGTTAATCTCGGAGATAGTGTTAATAAAAAATAGATGTTAATAACCAACCTAACACATCACTAACAATGAAAATGGAATGCACATGTCAATAAATAAAATAATCGACTTTACATGTTGTTCACTAAGATGATTGAAATGACACACAACTCGCTAAGCTGACCAACTTGACAAACTATTGGTTTTGTCAATAAACTAAAATGCCTTTGATGAACACAATCAAATGTGCATGATGTTGAACAAGTAAACCAACTTGACATACCTTTAGCAATAGTAACAATGTGTGCAATTTGTGGATTGAGAAAACCAAACTAACATACCTATGATAATCAGAATCGACCATACATGCCTATTGTGATCAACCCTTCACAAGTTCCGTTGATTTTGTGCAAAATTAAGCATGTCATGCAACTATTAGACTAAATTTGATACATATACAAATTAAGTTTGTATTTACTTGTTAGAATTGTGTTAAAGTGTCTTTAAATGTCACAAGTTTGAATCCAAGGGAAATTAAGGTATGTATACCTCCATGGATTAAATAGTTAAATCATTGCATGAAGGGCATCAATTGTCCCACGAAAAAGGGGGTCTCACATGCCAATTTAGCATCTACCTATATTTTAGCTTTATATTAAATACTATTATTATTTTCTTGTGTTAATATGAGTGCTTTTAATATTTAATATACAGTTAAGTAGATTACCACTTGACTAATTAGTGAACTATTTAATATTGGATGAGAGAGTTGTAAGGTTGAAATTTCTATACCTCGTGTTAATTTGGGTGTTTGTATAATTTCAATGCAAAATTGGATTTCATACATATCGATGGATCCATTAAATGCATTTACAGATGCCAACCAAAGGCATTCAATATTTGGGTTAGAACTAGCGATTGGGAGGATTTCATTATCATATTCATCCAAGGGTTTCCACACTAGAGAAATTAGGGCATGTGTTTGATTTATGGGCTAATGTTTGAATGATATGAGGAGACAAGTTAGTGCAAGTCCTTCTTATGGTAAGGCCCTGCACATGTTCCTTTATTTCTTAAAGTAAACTTGAAAGAAGTGATTACAAATATATGATACATATAATGTGTAAACCATTCACAACATCACGACATTAAACATTTACACGAGATGCAACTTATTTCATGTTCAATAGATTTTTCCTTTAAAAAAGAAATATATGGTACCATGATATAATATAGTGATTCACCAACATTGACCACCAAAAAAATGACCTAAACGACAAATGCTATGTATGGTGAATATCATCCACCATAAACTATGATTATTAGCCACTCTGACACCCCTAAGTTTATGGTCACTCATTGAACATGAATCCAAGAGTTGTTATTCTTTCCCAAAAAATTGAAAAGTATGTCTCATCACTGTAGCATTTTTTTTTATTCATCTTTCATCAAATTCTCTGCAACCGCATTTTTATGTTATCCTTAATTAACATTTTAATTCCACGTGTTTTATTATTGCGTATTTTAAAGGGTTTCCTTCATTCTCATGGCAGACATAGAGTCACATTCATGGGTCCTTCTGTGTTTTGGGGAGAATCTCATTACTTGCAGTGGTTTCTCTCTAAATCAACACATGGAAAGCGTGATATGATCAACCAAAACATATTAGCACCTAAAAGGCCATCAATTTCGAGTTAATCCCTACCCTATGCCATGGAAATTTTTTTGGTTTGAATAATTCTTGTCAATGAATAACATCATTGTGAGTAAAAAGGTAATGCAGTTTGGCTTGGCATTTGCTTGCTACATTAGGGGGTTTAATGGGTTAGGGGTCAAGGGTTTAGGGGTTATGGGATAAGGGTTTATAGGTTTAGGGTTTAGGGGTTAAATGGGTTAGGGGTTTAGAGGTTTAGGGGGTTAGGGGATTTAGCAGTTAAGGATTTTAAGGGATAGGGGTAATGGGGTTAGGTTTAAGGGTTTAAATGGGTTAGGGTTTTAGGGGTTTAGGGGGTTAAGTGGGTTAGGGGTCGAGAATTAGTGTTTAAGGGGTGAGGGGTTTAGGTTTTAGATGTTTAGGGTTTAGGGGGTTAAATGGGTTAGGGTTTTATGGGGTTAAATGGGTTAGGGGTTAGAGGTTAAGGGTTTAGAGGTTTAGGGTTTAAGGGTTAAATGGGTTAGGAGTTGGGAATTAGTGTTCAAGGGCTTAGGGGTTACGATGATAGTTTCATTGGCCTCTGTTTGTGCACAATAGTTCTTTATTATTTGTGTCTCAATGTAACAATTTTGTAGGCACTATTTCTTGTTGCCATTTCTTCTCTATTTACTAATTTCTAGTATTTTTTAGCCATTGCTTTACATTAATTGATGAAAATTTCTATTGCAATTAAAACAAATGTATTTTAAATCTCCAGTTTCAAACTCAACCACATTATTGTCACACAATTTAAGTCCGGAGAATGGACATCTGATGAAGTCGCAATAACCACACTGCACCTCATGACCGCTACAAAAAAGCTTAAGTTTGAGTGTCCCACATTCATGAGAAAGTTGGTGATTATAATCTTGTGTCTCCATTTAATTGTGTCTTAGAAATGCCCTTGTTTGTTGCAAAAACATCCTGATGTTGTTGACCTTGTCTGTTAACAGACCAAGGAAACAGATGAGACTGAGATGAATGGAAAGCACTACAAAGTTGGAGAGATTAGAAAAGACTAGGATGATTTAAAGGATAAGATTGAAGAATGTAACAGTGATTAAACAACTGAAATTTGTCCCAAACAAACAGTTGATAATGTGAAACCTTCTTCTGTACTATTCAAGCAAGACTACATTCATGTGAGAGAAAGAAGAGGCCAAGCGTCCGATAGGCATAGCCTGGCAGAGAGGGTATGGTTCCCTCTTTTTAATGAAAGAATTTATTTACAATTTGTATATCAAATATTATCCATTTTAATCTCGCCAAAAAGGGGGAATTAACCTGATTGTAGGTCCCAAATAGACCTGCTCTCGTTTGGAATGGATAATCCCAATGAGTTTTAAGGACTGTTATAAGTTCTAGGGTAATAATGAGTTAGTGGTTAAGGGATTAGGGATTAGGGGCTTAGGGCTTAGGGTAATAAGGGCTTAGGGTTAGGGGTTAGGGGAATAAAGAGTTAGTGGTTAAGGGGTTAAGGATTGGGGGGTTAGGGGTTAGGGTATTTAGGCGCATTTAGGGGTTTGGGGGATACTGAGTTGGTGGTTAAGGGATTAGGGATTGGGGTTAAGGGAATAATGAGTTAGTGGTTAAGGGGTTAGGGATTGAGGGGTTAGGGTTATGGGATTTAGGTGCATTTAGGGGTTAGGGGAATAATGAGTTAGTGGTTAATGGATTAGGGATTGGGGGCTTATGGGTTAGGGGATTTAGGCGTAGTTAGGGGTTAGGTGAATAATGAGTTAGTGGTTAAGGGATTAGGTACTAGGCACTTGAGGGTTAGGGGATTTAACATTTAAGGATTTTAGGGGTGAGTGGTTAATGGGTTATGGGTTGAGAGTTACTAGCTTCACGTTGGAAATTCGTGTGAAAAATAATTGTGCATTGGAGTTCAGAGGTTTGTGAAAGGATAAGGCAAGGGAAGATGAGGGAGCCCAACATTAGAATCTTAAATATGGTTTGGTGTTGGTCCTGATGGTGGCCTCTGAAGAGGAATTGTAAATGTCGCGGGAAGATTTACAGAGGGAGTGGCTTGTGTGTGCTTGTCATGGTAATTTGCTGGTGCGGTGTGTTCAATCGGTCCTTGTTGCTCGGTTTCTAAGTCATTGATTGCGTCTGGGTTGAGGATAGGAAGTTGAAGGGAAGTGAGATCACTCATTTCCATTTTTCTTGGCTTTCAGTGAGCCTGTTTTTTCATTATAAGAGAGGAAGATAGAATTTTTAGTCTAGGAAACCTCGAGGCTGGTGGCAGAAAACTAGTTTCTTTTCCAAATTTCGTCCCCTCCAGCGTGGGTGTGATAGTGGAGAATTTGGAGGCTGGTCATTGCCCTAGGGGGATTTACACTCAAGAGTCGGCCACTTTTTCATCGTTTGTTTTTTAATTTCTTGTGTTGGTTTGGTGGGTGATGGTATTTGGTTTTGCTGGTGGTGGAAGTCTTTATCTGGTTGAGGGAGGTGTCTCTGTCCTTCCATTTTGTGGTGGTGGGAGACGAAATTTGGCTCCTTTGTAGGTGGTGTTTGTTTTCTATAGTGGGGGGTCCAGCCTCTCGACTCTGCACACGACAGAGTTCCTTGACCTTGGCGAATTATGAAGCCCCTGGTGTGGTGTGGGTGTTCTCCCTCCCCTGTCATCCATGGCCCTGTGGGGGTGGAAGACTCAGAAATAATCATGTCGGCTACACGCCAGGGTGTAAAGACTGAGGGGCATGCGTGACTCGCTAGTGTGGGTGTGCATGGGGGTGGTGGAGGAGGTATGCAGGAGGATAACAGAGGTGGGGTTTGAGGGTTCAAAAGTAGAGTCGTCGGGGCGGAGGAGGCCGTGGTAGCAAGGGGAATCATGGGTTTGATTGATTTTAGGTAAATGAAGGGCAGGTTATCCAAAATTGTTGCCTAGAGAATGGTCGTGCACTTAGCAAGAACTTGATGGAAAGAGTGCACACAACTGAGAAATTTTGTTGTGAGGAGCATGCATAGTAGATGGCAACATTGCATTGAATGCACTATTTACAGTGCCAAGTCCGGGAGAGGCTGGTAGTTGTTTGGCGAGGCCAAAATCAACTCACTGGGAAAGTAGGAAAGCTAGAGACTTGGTTGGTGCACTTTAAAGGGCACAGTCAGTGTGACTTTTGTCCTCAACCGCAACTACGAACAACCCCGGACAACACTGCATCCATCACGTTGGACGATTAGTATGCTATTTGGTGTTCTTTATGTTTTATATGTGTTTTGGTGCCTTTGGCCCAACCGTTTATGGAAAATGTCCCTAGTCCCTCTTTTGCACTGTTTGGCATCTGGTGCAAATTTTTGTCAACAAACCTAGTCGAGGTGAGACCACCTACTTTGTAACTAGCTATATGTATTCCTTTTTCCTACATGAATATAACACTAACTTACAAAAAAACAAAGGTTCATACATCATTAAAAATTAATTAAGTTTCATACTTAAATTAACAAATGTTCATACCTATTTACTAAATAGGTCTATAAATATATATTGTAGGTTTATCTATTTAGTATTTATTAAATGTAAATATGATGATTTAATACTAGATTTAACTCGTGAACTCACATGTTTAACATAAGAAATGTTATATTTATCTAGTTATTAAATGTAAATATGAAGAAACCTTAGATTTAAAACAACTCACACTTTTAACATAAATCGATGAAGCTTAAAAATTAAACTTTATGGCCAAATATTAAATATAATAAATGTAAATATAAATTTGGCTATCTAATTAATATTACCTGTACTAAAATTATAATGAAGGCATTGGTGTAAAGTTGATAGATGATACATGCAATTATGTTAATTGTAGATGAATCCATCTGCACTGTTAAACTTTAGAGACAAAAGGGTATTCATAATTTTAACACTGTAAATTCAGAGACCCCTTTGTCTCTAAATTTTAACACTGCAAATGGATTCAGAGACACCTATAGTGAAATGTAACAGTTCGGTACCAAAATTGCAATTTTCCATATATGGAGTGACACAATTAAAAATTACTGACATAAATGACTAATTCATATACTTGTTGTACTTGTTATTTGGCCATATTTTTATTCTTGGACTATAATAGTCATTTATATTAATCATTATTAATTTTTTCACTTATTATCTAGTCATATATTTTAATCCTAGACTAAATTAGTCATTTAAGTTAGTCACTTTTACTTTAGTCACTTATTATCTAGTCATATATTTTATCCCTGGACTAAATTAGTCGTTTAAGTTAGTCACTTTTAGTTTAGTCACATATTATCTAGTCATATATTTTATTCTAAGACTAAATTAGTCATTTAAGTTAGTCATTTTTAGTTCGGTCACTTAAAATTGCTCAAATTTAGTAGTAATTCACTTGAAATAATTGCGGTGACTAACATTTTTAGTCACCTAGTCATTAATTTCATCATTTTTTACTAGTGTCCATTCAATATAATTATGATATTTTCTCCCTGCATTTGAGCAAAATCAACAATAAATTTTGGTGTACTAAAATTAATTTTGGTGTTTTAAAAATGGACTTATTGATATCGGTGCGAATGTACAATTAATCGCATTGGTGCATTTTAGTTACTGCACACCGGTTCGGCGTTATTAATTAATAAGTTGAAATAGCCTGAATAAAATAACGCAACTATATTTTTTAAAGTGAAAAAAACGTTAAATTGGAAAATGGGTGGCAAAATATTTTTCGAAAATCTAATTTCATAAAACAATTCTTCAAATAGTAAGCACTTTTCATTATTTCATTATTTTTGCAAAAAATTCAAGGGGAGAGATTTGCCACGAAACATACCGGAGGAGCAAGAAGCTTGCGAAACCTTGTGGGCTTTGACAAAATACTTTTCAAAACAGAACTATTCAGACAATCATAATTCCAAACGTTCGACTATTCAAACCCTGTAACATAGAATTTCAAACCATCTGGTGATTAAATTTTGTTGTTTTTTTTACATTTTCTACACTATTTTTTACGCAGTAAGTAAATTTTTTTAATTTACTCTTCATTTTTAGAGAAAAAAAATCCATTTTACACTAAACCCTTGATTCTTTTTGTTTCTGCCCTTGCTTATTCCTGTTTCTGTGATTTCAGAATTAGGGATTTTCATTTTAGATTTATAGGGTTTGTGTTGCTATATATATAGGCCTATGAAATCTAACCCACGGGACAACTTTCATAGTCGGATCCCAATCCATGTCGGCCCTTGCGTGAATTTTTAAAATCGGTGCGCCCTATGTAAACTAGTGCACCAATGCGTTGTTTTAACATAGGGCACTACACACATACTGTTTTATAAAAAAAATTAAAAACACACACACACACACACACATATATATAAAATCCCTGCTCCATATGTAAAATAGGGCACCAGTGCACTATTTCATTATAGCGCACCACGCACATACTGTTTGACCAAAAAAAAAAATTATTTTACGTCTCTGTTAATTAGTGCATTGTTTAAAATATAACAGACAGAGTCTCCTTGTTGACAGAGAGCACCATACGGTGGTCCCTTGTTTGCGCGGTGCGTCTATAAGAATATGCCGCACCACCCCATCCATGACACATATGCTACAAAAACTAACACTAGAAGATTTTTATTAATTTGTCTATGTTAATCAGTGTGCTAGTTAACATCTAACACACCAGTGCTCCTTGTTGACATAGAGCATCGTATGATGTTTATACGATTTTTGCGATGCATTTATAAGAACACATCGCACTAACGTTGGTGCGTACATCATTAAAGACACACCGGTTTCTTGATATATTTTTTTTTTACCTGAAAAATTTCATGATTTATTTATAAAATATATTAATGAATGGTATGGTACAGGTTTCATATTCAAAAAGAAGGAATGAAAAAATAATATTCCTTTAAATGTTTTTCTAGAATTATATGTATATATTACTAGAAAACAATAATTTATAAATATCACTATTGTTATATTTACTTTTCATATATCACTATAAAAATTAAATAGTTTATTTTTATGTTACATTTTCAGGAAGATTATGAAAATATCAAAAGATGAACGAGCTGATATTAGAAATATGTTAGTAGGTATGTCCAAAAAGGTGTACAAGGAGATGGTTAAAGAAATGGACATAATTACATCGCACGAGGAGCCATCTCAACAAAAACGTGCTTCAAATGTAATATGTAATCATTGAATTTTTTGATTTGGTACAATAAATAAACAACTTGGCATTAAATATTAATTTTCACATAAAATAGGACAAGGAAGAAAATGGTTGATATCTAAGTTTTTGAGTGATTGTTACTTCCTTATAACAACTTAACTAGATTTCATTTTTGTACATTTTAAGTTGTTTTACAACAATCATCATTGAATGTCCTCAAACAGGTGCTAATATACAAAGAAGAACCATCTGAAGAATTGATTGACATTGGGTTAAATATGGGTTGTCAATATATGTTGGCATATGAGAAATTAATTGTGGAATTTGTAAGAAATATTGTTTTAGTTAGCTCCGTCTATAATTAATAGAGCAAAAAACTCTTTTATATTAAATATATGATTTGTTATGGGGTATAAAACTTGCAGGAAACAAAGTATGGAACTGTGCCAACAGATGAAATCTTTAAAGATGCCATGAAATTTGGTTTTGAAAAAATGTGTATAGTTCATGAGTCAATTGTTGCTATGGTATGTCATTTCTTTTTTATTTACATTGATGTATATATTTAATATTGCAATTTTCATTATTCTCACCAATGTATATACACTCATTAAAATTTATTTTTATGTTTTTAGATGGAAGGTGTTAGCCACCAATAAAATTTGTCATACCAAATGGTGGCTAAAACATTTTTTGGAGCCTTCAAGGAACAATTTTTATTGCTAAAAAATGTTATCTCTTGAGGAATTTTGAAGGCATCATGACCCTTGTTTTAATCGTCACTGTTGTTTCCATTTCAAATTCTGCTAATTCCATAAGAGAAAATACTGTTGCAAACACCATTTTTTCCCCTCCTTCCACTTCAAAACTAACCTCATTTTAACCCCTTTCATTCTCATGAAATTCCTCTATTTTTCATTGTCCCCATTTTTTCCCTTCATGAAATCCCATTTGCAGAGTTTTAAACTACTTTTGTGACTCTGCCGAAAACCCCAAATCCATTGAAAACTTGAAAAAAAATCATAAAAAATATGTTTTTGTATTACAGACTTAAGCCCCTTTGGACTAAGTCCTAACCACATCCCCATTATATGCCTTGGTGCTAGAACCAGGCGCTAATCCATTTAAGCGCTTATCGCATCGCAAAAATCCCAACGCGCAAGTCTATTTGCCATGCCAAAAAGTCCCAAAGCGATTAGCCCTATGCATTATATCCCTCGATCATATTATTATTTCATATAACCCGAGTGCCTGTAGTTGGGCGCTAAAAACATTGTATATTTCATCTCCGATCCTTTATTTCCTTTTGTAAATAAAAAAACCCACTTTTTCCAAAGTTTGGTCTAAATGCGTCGGAGTTATGTTTTTTAAATGAAAAATGGGTAGATTGAAAGACCCGCATCAAAACTTCTGATGCGATTGAGTCCCTTTGTTAAAACTCCGCCCACTCCGCTTTCTACTCCATATAACTTTGCCTGGTACCAAGAGTTAAAGTCCCAAGCGCCATCACATCACAAAAAATCCGAATGGTTAGATTGAAAAGCCCGAAGGCCCGACCTTCCGATTGCGATAGGCACTTTTCATATATAAGCCCCGGGCCCTTTTTGTTTTCCATATAGTCAAAGGCCCTGCATTCGGGCGCATATCCATTTTATATATATAAACCCGCCCGACAGTAAAAAAACCTTTGTATATTATAAAGTTTTGGGTTTTCATAAATATTAAAGGTTTTCCGCCGTGTATGATGCAAAACCATCTTCGTCGTTGATCTAAAGCCAATCAAACGGCCCGCGCATGATCGCATCACAACTTTTTTATCTAACACGTTAAGCATGATGCCTCCCTCGATTGGTCAACCTCCGATTCATTTCCCACCGTTGATCTGATCTGCAGATCGATGGTCAGCACTAAATCGCGTCAACACTATGCAAATTCCTCCCCCGCCGATTGAATGCCTCTAATTACATCTAGACCATCCACCTGTCCAAATCGGACGATCTAGATCGCATCTTCCGACTTTGGTTAAATTTATGCGGCCCCGCTCATAATGTTTTTCAGCCAATTACAGTCTTTTATCTCTGCAGATCAATGGTCCTCCTTCATCCTTCCTCTGCTTATATATTATTTCATGTTAGCCCCAGATTTAATCTCGGTCGTCCAGATCTCAGATCCTATGGCCCTGATTAAAACTGCCCTTCCTCTTATGACCCGCACATATGTCTCATATCGCGCTTGTTTTTCAATCGTTAGATCTGAGGTCCCATATCTAACAGCCCACATCACCAGTTGTGTAACTTTTAGCGCAAAGTTTAATTTCCCAAAGGCCACGCGAAATGGGCAGTTTTCTGATGCCACGTGTCGAGTGGGGACGCATATCGCGTTCCAAAAGGAAAAACTGCCTACCCACCCTTTCGCCGTGTGAAAACCATTGTTTTCATTCCCAAAACCACTTTCCTTCTTTTCCTTTGTGTTCTATCGCGCGTGCCCTCCATCGTTGATCTCTGCGGATCAACGGTTCGGATCTAAACCTCCATTTACATATCTCCCTCTGCCTATTTTGAAGGTTTTTAACATACAATCTCCACCGTTGATCTCGTGGGCTGATCTCATCCAACGGCCCACGATCATCCCGAACCCCAAACTCCGTTTTTAACCCTTTTTTCCTCCAAAGCAAAGTTTTTAAACCTTCTTCTCTGCATTTTCTCCCGTTTCACTATAAAGCGGCCTTTCCACTTTATGTTTCCTTGACTGATCACCACCGTTGATCACTACGCGATCAACGGTTCCGACTTATTTCTCCCTCTGCTCTCCTTTTGACCTCCTCTAACGATTCTCCACCATTTGATGATGCCATCCAACGGCCACTCTCCTTCCCCACAACCTCTGAAGCAGTTTACCTCACAACGCAGGATTTCATAATATTTTTATGTATTTTTGCAGGTGTTTAATGGTTTTTCCATTATATTAAAAAAAAGCTGAAGGCTGGGGATGAAGATTCCCATGCCTTTGATCCTTAAAAGGGAACCATTCGCAAGGTTCAAACTCCACATCTCGCCAATGCTTCATGAGCATTGATGCCTTGTAAGCCCTGCGCATCACTGCACATCAACAAGACACAGACAATTAAATGAATCAAAAGAGCATCAGTGTCAAAAAAAAAACACAACAGAACATAAGATTGAAGACAATATTGGGGGATTACGGCTAAGATTGATTATCAAAAGCCTAATCCTCCAAATTAAAACACAGTTAAAATAAAATCATAAGTGTTTATCAGACAGGAATTCCTCCACTGCCACATCAGAGGCAAATTGATTCCTCTGAGCTACCACAAAGCCACCTGTGCCTCAAAGCATTCAACGGAGGCCAAGTTATTATCAAAACATTAGATATTTGCCTCAACACAGCCAAATAGTTAATTCTGCTAAGGAACTTATGCAAAATATTAGCAGAGTTACTACAATATGACACAGAGCCTTAAAGGTCAACATAAGCTCCCACCGAGCTTAATTCTTAATGTAAAACATTTAATACAGAGGACACATATGTAAGCTTCTTCATTGAGCCCCTCAAAGGCCAAGAAGCCTTAAAGACTGTATTAAATGCCCTTGGAGATCTTTTATCAGATCCCACCTCCTCATTCTTCTATAAATACTTCTATAGAAGATGAGAAAATGTTGGTTGCTGAACTTTGAAATATACTTGAGCTCGAAACTTCTGATTGTAAATAGTGTTCAAAGGCTCTTGAAGCTTTGCTTGTGATAGATAAGTTAGTCTGAGTAGTGAAGATGATTGCTAACCTGAAACACTCGACTTAAAGCTGTAATTGGTTTGAAGCATCAATACAAGCTAATTTATGGGATCCTGGTCTATGTCAACGGTGATGTTATTTCTTATTGTAAATTGTTATTTTATTTCTGTTTCCACTTTTTTCATCTTATCTTATAAATAACAGCAAGCATAGAGTTAGGATTTACTGTATATCAGTACCCTTTTCTGACTGATAAGCTTTATCTTAATGTTTTCTTCAAAAAATTGTGTTATTTAGGAATGATTTAATTCGGTTTAAGCATAGGAATGTTGGCGTTCCCTCGTCCTACTGTCTTTGCTCAATGTTATTCTTGAATGTTATTTTCTATTTCTGTTAAGTAGAGATGAAGTAAGGAAGATATGGTGAGCCCTGGTCCTAGTTTTATCCCCAAAGACTATTTGAAAATTTCCCTTGGCATGTGTTGAAAGCTGGCTAGTTTCAAAGTACTTACCATATCTTAGACCATTCTTTGTTATCTTTGTGTTTGTCTTGAAAGTTACCAAGTAAAGTAGAGCTAGGATAGGTTTTGTGGTGAGCCCGGCCCGCTAGTTTCTTCTCCAACAATTGCCTTCAAGTTTCCCTCTGTTTTTTAAATGTTTTTCTATTGAAAGTATATCAAAGGCTAGCTAGTTTCAAAGTACTTACCAGATCCTGGATTTCTTTTATGTTATTCTTAAGTGTTTTTCAAAGGCTGGCTACTTTCAAAGTACTTACCAGATCATGGGCTGCTCTTTTTTCTTCATTTGTTTATTTCCCCTTCTTCTTATATCATTCCATTCCATAAATTAAACTTTAAAGATATCCTTAGACATATATGACATGCCCCATGGACCACTCTTTCCCCTTATTGTTTCAATTAAACCCTATTATGACTCCATAGCCCAATGGACTAAAACATGAAATTATCTATCTTTTTGGCCAAAGCTTGTTCTGATTGCTTGCAACTTCTCACCTTTGAAATTATTTGCATTTATAACTTTCCATCTCAAAAAATAATCATGCTCAACCATCCAAAACAAAACAAAAACCCTTGGACTTCATAACTAGCCTAATATCATTACCCAAAACCTTAAATATAAATCCATCTTTGTGCTCATTGGGGAGATCCCTCTCCGAATTCAGGAGGGCTAGATCCTAGAATCCCAAAGTGGTTGAAACGATGTTTCTCCCTACTGTTGGACTTTGCCAATCTTGCTGATTACAAGGAGCTAACATTTCTGGCGACTCCACTGGGGACGGTCTGAGTGATTTTCATTTCAAATAATCACAAGACATCAGAAATTCCTTTCTTTCAAATGACATTTGTTTTGTTAGCTGGTTGAATCGTTAGGCATAACATCTCTAGCCAACAAACATTGTTTAAGTGAGTAAAAGCAGCCTTTTAGAGCACTACCAAGTGATGGTAATTATGATGAAACTTGTTTGAATCAGTGAAAAACTAGGCAAACCCTAGGATTCTCATAAGAGTTTATCTAACCTTGAAAAATCAGCTAGCTTAGCCATAAGAGTAAACTTTTTTTGTCTCATAACCATAGCTATGTTTTGAAACAGATTTAGTACACTCTTAGAAACCACAAAACTGAAAAATAACTCAGAAAACCCAAAAATATTTCAGATTGGTATCTAATAAACATGCTGGTGGACCATAAAACCTTTTACATCCAAAAGAGCTAAAAACTTCCACTTGGCGACTCCACAATTTTTAACAAACCTTAAGACTCCACTGGGAAGAACCCTAATCATTATAACATCATTCAAACTCAGTTAGAGGACTGTAGGATTAAAATTTGTGTAAAAAAGATTAGTTGACCTCTTAAATACTGTCATATCTAGTGAACTTTTCGCGTTTAGTTGGGTCTAAAAACACAACATAGTGGCTCCTAGAAATATTCATACTATAGCCCATCCTAACCCTAATCCACCTGAGATAGTTGATAACCCAGAAAGTATCCTTGGAAATTCTCCTAAGATCAAATTTTCAATTGTTTTCAGATCACCCTTGAGAGCTAATTCAGTTCCTGAAAATCTTTCATCTCTACAACAATCACAAGCTGACTTAGTAAATCCATTTAGAACTAGGTCATTTGATGATATAATTCAGCTAGACTCTGAGTCTTCACTTTCATCCCTGGAAACAAGTGAACATACTAGTGATAGAGAAACGACACCACCTGATTTACACTTCCTTCACAATTTAGGTGTCTCTCATCCAAGATCAACTCAGCAATCTACTACTGTTCCATCCACATCTCTTCACCCTACATCCACTGTCCAAACCACTCCACTTCAGCCCACTTTCCCTCTTGTTAACCCACCTCTTGTACATCCACCCCCACCACATATCATGGCAGCATGGTATGCTCCCTTAGTCCTTCCTGTTCCATTAGTCAAACTTCCATAGGACAATCTGTCCAAAATTCCATTATATGATGCTAGTAATGCTACAACTGCATCACAACACGTGGATAAGATGAATGACTACTTTGACAGAAATGAAATTGATGATGATTGTGTCAAGCTTAGATTATTTGCTCAAATTCTGGGGGGAGAAGTAAGAAAATGGTTTAAAGGCTTAACCTGCCATAGTATTAATGATCTCCAAGCCTTCCATCAGACATTCTTAAACAAATGGGAAGTGAAGAAGAATCCTCTCCAAGTCCTTTCTGATTACAAGAACCTCCATAGAAACACTGAGGAAAGTGTACAAGCTTATTGTACCAGATTTAACAATGTGTATAATGCACTTTCCCCAGATTTAAAACCTCCACAAGGCTCAGCTCTAAACAAGTTTCCTGAAGGGTTTGACCTTGAGATGGCCTATCAGCTAAGAGAGAGAGATCCTACAACTCTTGAGGATATGCAAAAAGGAGCTCTTGTTGTGGAAGTTAACTTAATGGAGAAGAGAGCAAGAATGAAAAATAAGAAGAGAGTATCCTTCATAGAGGAATATACCCCTTCTACTTCCAGCTCAAAGATGGAAAAGATGATGGAGGAGATGATGAAGAAAATGAGCATCCTTGAGAGAGCACAAGCAAGTAAAAATAAAACTGCTCCTCAAAATAGAAACCAGAACCAAAATCAGAATTTCAGAAGGAACCAACCTCCAAACAGAATTAGGGAAGATGATCAACATATCACTCCTATCTTTCATAAAAATTATGTGAGTGAGGTTGAGGAAACAGATGAGAAAATGGAGGACGAAGATATCAACATTCTGGGAGTAGATAATGATGAATTTGAGATTCATTATGATAGAAAACAAGGTGTTGGCAATATGATGCAGAGTGTTGTCCTTGATGGCAACCCACTTGATGAAGATGATGGCAACCTACTTGATGAAGTTGTTCTTGATGCTTGATGAGTTTATTAATGATGTAAATCTGATGTGAATATTGTTGGCATGTGTTGTCTTTGATGGTAATCTACTTTATGAGATGAGAATTGGCTATATGATGTGATGTGTCTACAGAGCAACTCAGATGTAATGATGAAAGAAATTTCAGTATGTGCTAGAACAATGATGAAAAGTGTGTGTCTCAAGGCATACGCAGGTTTGTCTAGGATAAGTGGCGTATGCACGAGGAAATGTACGTGCCAAGTCGTGTATGCTCAATTTCGCTCTAAATTTGTAAAACCAGGGGTTACTACCATGGTATTGACCCATTGTATTGAGCGCTGGATTGTCTATGTGATCCCATCCAGGAAAACCATCAGAAGATGTGTGGTTTTGGCTCATGGTATTGTCAAAGGCTAGATCTATTTAAGGAGAAGAAATTCATTGTGCAAAGTGTGTGCATAAGTCTGGGTTTGAATGTATACTTCACTTTGAAGTAAGTCTGAATGGAAAGGGTAACAGTTTGATGATAGATCTGAATCTATGATGCACCTATGAAGAAAATGATGAAGAGGGATCTCTAGATCTGAAACGTATATATATTTTCTAGATCTGTTTATGGAGTGATTAGATCTGTGATCTGGCGAACATCTGTTTGAAGTGAAGGGTAAAATTTGAGATATATATCTGTTCTGAAGAATTTTGCTACCCCATAATCTTTGAAGATCTATACGCTTGTTTGCAATAGAGGAAGCGCGTATATATGCGGGTTTAATTTAGAGAAAGCACGTATGTAACGTGAAACTAGTTTTGAAGTATGTGAAGATGTATACATGGGTTGATAGACATGGAAGCGTGTATATATGCAGGATCAGTGAAAAGAAAGCGCGTATGAAAACTAGGGTATGAAATGTCTGATCTGTTCTGCTGTATTACTGCTATCTTTCTATGATGTATTAATATAGATATGGGTTTTCTGAATATTGATTATGCTGCTGACTTTGTTGAGAAAAGATCAAGTCGTTGATTGATTGGTTGATGATTCATTGAATTAATTGATAAGGGTATAAGTTTCAGTTTGATGTATGATTGAGCTTAAATGTGTGGAGTGGGTCCAGTCTGAAAATATGATGAAAAGTGGCCTGCAAGTTGTGATCTATTGAAGCTATCAGATCCAGTATGAAAATTGATGAAACGTGGTCCATGGTGGTGCTGAGGGTTGTAGCCTTCAGTCAGGGGGTTGTAGCTTCCTTCCGGTGGTGGTAAACGAGAGCGAGGGGTTGTAGGTCCCGCTTCCCGAGGAGGGTTTGGTAAACAAGAAGCGAGGGGTCGTAGCTCCCTTCTAGGAGAGGGTGGTAAACGAGAGCGGGGGTTGGCTCCCTTCCGGAGAGAAATTTGGTAAATGAGAGAAGGTTTTAGCCTTCTGCAGGTGGGTGCCTGCATGCTGGTATGAGTCTATGCCAGTACATGGTTGTAACATGTTTTCTTTATATAATAAATATTGAAGACTGAGACGATGGCAGCGGTGGTTTTCTCCCAACTTGGGTTTCCACCTTAAATCCTGGTGTTCATGTGTGTTGCTTATGTGTGATGATTTATTCTGTTATTACTGCACATGTTTACTATTTATTGAACATCTAATGAATGAATGATGGAATGATATAAGAGAAGATTTATCTGTATATTAAGATCTGTACATACGCATGTTTTATTAAGGATATCCGTGTGTATATGCGAGTTGGCTTCAGGAAAGTAGCGTATGTGTTTTGAAGTAAGAAAAGGTAAAACGTTTTGAGTAAGTCAAAAATGCGGTTCACCCCCCCCTCTCAGTATTTTTCCCAACAAAAGGTCTTTACACACCTTATGATGACAAAAGAGATGATGACGAAAGTTATTATCAAGACATGGAAAATGTCATCATAGAGTCTCAAAGAGAATAGACCTTAGAAGCAAAACCAGTCAACAAACTCCCAACACTAATACCTCTGACAAATCTTCACAAAATAGCACTGCTACCAACCCTAAAGTTCTCAAACAGAAGGACAAAATAGTAGTTGTAAATTCTGATAAAGGTAAAGAGAAAGGCACTTAAAAAATTACGAAACAGAGTGCAGATCTTAGCAGTACTAACACTACAACTAGTAGTACTCCTGTTAAAACCATTTTGTCAAATGTAAATAGAGAAATTCAGCAAACATATTTTTCTGACATAGTGGCAGCCAACAAGGCTAAGACAAGTACGTTAAAGAATAAAATTCTTTTCAGCCTAGAGCAGGAAATTTCAAAGATCAAAATCTTCGTTCCCTTGATCGAGTTAGCTGCCCAAAATGTATATAGGACCCAAATTTTGAAGGCTTTAAATATAGAAGAGAATAATGACACATTCAATCTTAACGATGACCAGCCAGAGCTTATTTTTGGTCCAAATATTGAAGGTAAATATCAAGAGGGACCTGTTCCTCCCTTTTATGTGAGTTTAAACGTTCATGAAAATATTTTGCACAACGCTATGCATGATTTTGGGGCCTCTCATAATCTAATGCCCAAAGCTGTAGTGGAGAGCCTAGGATTAGAAATCACCAGATCTTATAAAGACCTTTACTCCTTTGACTCAAGCAGAGTAAAATATCTAGGATTAATCAAAGACCTCTGTGTTAACTTAGCACAGATTCTAGCCAAATGCTTAGTCATGGATATTGTTGTAGCTGATGTGCCCCCAAAGTATGGAATGCTATTATCAAGGTCTTGGGGGGCTAAGTTACAAGGGACTATGCAGATGGACATGACTTATGCGAATATCCCTGTTTTCAATCAGACAAGAAGACTTTACAGGGAATCCCATATGCAATATACAGTTACAAGGCAAGACATACCACAAAACTCTCCTCTGTATTCTGTAAATACAGGCCTTGATTCTTTTATCTTGTTTAACGATGAATCTTTCATTGAACAGGTGACTTTAACAGAATTATTTTCCAATAGAGAGGAAGAAGAACACAACGTAGAAGTGACAAAATAGTTTGCTGCATTTGAAACCTTTAGCAAACCCAACACAGGTCTTGAGCTACAAGTCATGCATCGTTTGTTTTTAAACCTTGACAGTAAAGAAAACAATCCTCAACACAGTGGAAAACCTGAGGAGTTGAAAAAAATTCAACTAAGTGCTGATACTCATGAACAATCGGAAGGCACGTTAGTTGAAGAGGACAGTACCTCAGATCAAACCGAAACTAGTCCTTTATGGAGTATGAACTTTGATGGGTCATGCACTAGAACTAATGCTGGTGCAGGTGTCTGGATTTGCAACACTGAAAACAACCACACATAAAGCATTTCTTGTAGATTAAGCTTCCAGTGTTCAAATAACATAGCGGAATATGAATCCCTGCTTTTAGGCCTACATTTGTTGAAAAAGTTAGGAGCCAAGAGAATTAAAGCATATGGGGATTCTGAGTTAATCATTAGGCAAGTCAACGAGGAATACAACGCAAATCGCCCAAGACTTAGGGCCTCTCGAAATGATGTCGTGGACCTTTTAAACACTTTTGAGGAATACCAAGTAATTTTTGTCCCAAGAAAAAGAAATATCGCGGCACACAGCTTAGCTTTTGCAGCTAGAACATGCTTAACGCCATATGAAACCAAAGAATGTACAACTCAGATTAAATTCAGACCAGTAGTTCTTGATAACGAAAGATATTGGCAAGTGTTCGACGGAGACAAACAAATAGAATACTTCATGCAATTCAGAAATGAATTCGAACTACACAATTCGGATTCAGATTATGAAACAGACTGCAACACTGAAGAAAATTTTCTTGATGAAGAAGATTCGTCTGCTGAGGTTGCCAATATAAATATACTATTTAGAAAACTTGAAAACAAAACAGAATTTACTGTAGAGTTAGAAACAAAGGAGTTATAAACCCTACAGTCTAAAGATCAGAGTTTTCCTAAGAGTCTGGCCCCTTCAGAAGAGTTGTTCGACTTTAACGATGTGGCCAAGAAGCTAAAACTGGAACCTATAGAGACTGAAGTGGAAGAGTGCAATATAGGCAGAGAACTAAAACCAATGATGATTAAACTGTCTAAGAATTTACCAACTCACATTAAACTCAAATACATAGAGCTGTTTAAAGAATTTTCTAATGTTTTTGTGTGGAGTTACGAAGATCTTAAGTCCTATGACACTGAAATAATACAACACAAAATTCATCTCAAAGAAAACTAAAAACCATTCAAACAGAAACTGCACAGAATAAACCCTGTACAGCTGCCTTTGGTTGAGAAGGAAATCAAGAAAATGTATGAAGCTGGTATTATTGTCCCTATTAGATATTCTGAGTGGGTATCTAATCTGGTGTCAGTTAGGAATAAAACATGAGAGATTAGGCTTTGTATAGACTTTAGAGACTTAAACAAAGCTTCACTAAAGGACAACTACCCTTTACCTAAGATGGATCATATTTTACAAAGGGTGGTAGGGTCTAGAAGAATTTCTTTGCTTGATGGCTACTCAGGGTACAATCAGATCTTAGTTCACCCTGATGATTAACTCAAGACAACTTTTACTACACCATGGGGAACTTTGATGTATGTGAAAATGCCCTTTGGTCTAATGAATGTTGGTGCAACTTTCCAAAGAGCCATGGACATAGCATTCTCGGAGGAACTGCGCTACTTCATCATTATATACCTTGATGATGTTACTGTGTTTTCAAAGACAGATGAAGAGCACTTAGAAAATTTAAGAAAAGTTTTCGAGAAATGCAGAAAGTTTGGAATATCGTTGAACCCTAAGAAAACACTATTCGATCTTCAAGAAGGTAAACTCCTTGGGCACATTATTTTAGAAGAGGGTATTAAGATAGATCCAAAGAGGATTGAGGCCATATTGCAAATATCTCATCCTCGAAACATCAAGGAGTTACAATCTTTCATTGGAAAGATTAATTTCTTGAGAAGGTTCATTCCCAACTTGGCTGAGCTCCTTAGGAATATAAAAAACATGTTGAAAAAGGAGCAAGGGGTAAAATGGACCTTAGAAGCAAAGAAGTCCTTTGAGCTGGTGAAACATGCGTTAACCAAAACACTGGTTCTAATCAGTCTTGATTTTTCAAAAAATTCTTATATTTTTTCATTTGCATCAGAACATACAATAGCTGTTGTCTTTTTACAGAAAAATCCACAAGGACAAGAGCAGCCTATTGCATTCTTTAGCAAAGAATTGAGAGATGCCCCTTTGAAGTATAGCATTATGGAAAAGCAAGCCTTTGCTTTGGTTAAGGCTTTAAAAGACTTCAGGTTATACATATTGCACTCACACATCATTGCCTTTGTCCCAAATTCAGTTGTGAAAGACATTCTAACACAGGACCTAGATGGTAAGAGAGGTAAGTGGATTTCTGTTACACTTGAATATGATTTAGAGATAAAACCCACTAAACTCATCAAAGGCCAAGGTCTAGCTAGATTAATGGCTGAATCCAATTTTGAAGTTCTTGATATTAATATGATTAATGCTTTGGATGAACAAGAGGAAATCTTGACTCCCATTTTTGAAGACCATTTTATGAATTCCTCTTGGTATGCTGATATTCTTTATGTTTTTCTTAATTTGAATACACCTCCTCGTTTGACAAAAACAAAGGCAAGGTTTCTAAAGTTAAAAGCTGTAAAGTATTGCATTATAGATAAATGTCTTTATTGGAAAAATGCAAGTGGTATATTTCTTAAATGTTTCCCTGAGTATGATGCAGAGACGGTTAAGCACGAGTTCCATGAAGGAGAGTGTGGAGGCCACTTATACTGGAAGACAACAACCAGCAAAATATTGAGGGTTGGTTACTATTGGCCTACTCTCTTTCTTGATGTACACAAGAAGATAATTACCTGTCATAAATGTCAACTTTTTGAAGGCAAAAGGAAGCTGCTGCCCCTACCTCTGCATCCAATCACTGTTGAAGCCCCTTTCCAACAGTGGGGACTTGACTTCATAGGTGAAATCCATCCATCATCCTCTGCCCAACATAGATGGATTCTCACTGCCACTGACTACTTCACTAAATGGATAGAATCCATTCCTTGTAGGCAGGTCGATGATTATGTTATCATAAAATTCATGGAGAATAATATTGTCTCTAGATTTGGCTGCCCTACCAAGATCATCACTGATAATGCAACAGCATTCAGATCAAAGAAAATGGTTGAGTTCTGTCACAAATATTAGATAACATTGGGGCATTCCACGGCCTATTACCCTCAAGGTAATGGACTTGCTGAATCCTCAAACAAGAGTTTAGTGAACATAATCAAGAAACTATTGGAGGACAACAAAAAGTCTTGGCACACAAATCTTGTACATGCACTTTGGGCTGACAGATTGACTTTGAAGAAACCTATTGGCATGTGACCCTACCAGCTTGTGTATGGCACTGATGCAATCTTTCCTACTGGCCTTGGTGTGCCAATTATGAAGTTGATTCAAGAGGTTCAGTCTGAAGATAATGACATGATCAGAAGGATAAATTACACTATTCACCTTCAGCAAACCAGAGAGGAGGTTTATAACAAAGCATTACAGAAGCAGGACAGCATCAAAAAGCTTTTTGACAGAAGAACAAAGGCCAACAATTTTAATGTTGGGGACAAAGTTTTAAAGTGGGACTCAAGGAGAGAAGACAAGGGCAAGCATGGGAAATTTGACAACTTATGGCTAGGCCCTTACTTCCTTCATTCAGCTACTGGTAATAATGCCTTTTTCTTACAGGAGTTGAATGGAGCAGAGCTATTTGGGGGTCCTGTTAATGGCAGGATGCTCAAGCATTACTTTTCTTGATCCATGTTATGTTTTGAACCCTTTTTATATTTTTTCCATTATAAATATTTCATCCATCATTGCATTCAAAGTTAGAAAAATAAAAAATACAAAAACAATGAAAGAAAGAAAATAGGGCAAATTGTAAAAACAATAAAGGTACAACCCCATACCAAAGAAGAGAAACAAATCTGAAAGTGTGCAAGCTTAAATGCCACTCCTAAAAAACACACTTCTAGTTAGTCAAACAGCCTAATCTTGACTAATTAGTTTTAAATTTACTATTGATAGGATAGTGAATTTGATTTGCCAAACTGTTTAATCTTGCCTTATCAGTAGGTAGATTAGGCTAGAAATTAAAGGTTCAAACATGCTCAAAATCTAAACCTATGTTTCCAAAATATGAATGACTCAAATCTGTTTAAATTTCTGAGTCAAAAACAGAGGAATAACTGGTTCTAATCAGCTCAAAATCTGAACCAGTTGACAAAGAAACTCAAACAGAGTCAAAACAGAGCTGTAAAAAAGATGAAGGAAGTGCTTTGAACTTTCAGATCTTAAACCTTCCATTTTTTTTTAATTTCCTGCAAAATAATATCTATGTGCAGCTTGTTTTTTATGCCATAGATTAGCATGAGGTTAGATAGTTCAATCCTAACTTGTATGCTTTTAAATTTATGTTGTAGAATTTAGAGAATAAAAATCTGTTAGACTGTTTAATCCTAACAGATTAGTAGATTAGTTAGAGAATCATATGGACTCGACTGTTTAATCTGAGTTGATGGAGAAATAAGGAGTAGAACTAGATTAGTTTTATGCTTTCAGAAGAATAAAATGTTGTGAAAAGAGTTTGTCAATCCAAGTGTACTCTAAAGAAGAAAAAATGTTAGATCAGTAGGATTGGGTAGGTAGAAAGCTTGTGTTGATGAAGTTCCATTGTTTTCCATGGCTGCTAACATGTTTCAGAACAAAGAAGACTATCCAAGGAAATAAAGTCAGCCCAATGGATGAGGCACTAATTAGCCTCCCAGAGAATGCAAGTTTGAAGTTCTTGATGCCTTCAAGAAGGCACCATCCCCAAGTGGAGCCACTGTTAGCCACCAATAAAATTTGTCATACCAAATGGTGGCTAAAATATTTTTTGGAGCCTTCAAGGAACAAGTTTTATTGCTAAAAAATGTTATCTCTTGAATACTTTTGAAGGCAACATGACCCTTGTTTTAATCGTCACTGTTGTTTCCATTTCAAATTCTGTTGATTCCATAAGAGAAAATACTGCTGCAAACACCATTTTTCCCCCTCCTTCCACTTCAAAACTAACCTCATTTTTACCCCTTTCATTCTCATGAAATTCCTTTATTTTTCATTTTCCCCATTTTTTCCCTTTTTGAAAGAGTTTAAAACTCCTTTTTTGACTCTACCAAAAACCCCAAATCCATTGAAAACTTGAAAAATTTTCATAAAAAATACGTTTTTGTATTACAGACTTAAGCCTCCTTGGGCTAAGTCCTAACCACTTCCCCATTATATGCCTTGGTGCTAGAACCAGGCGCTAAGCCATTTAAGCGCTTATCACATCGCAAAAATCCCAGTGCGCAAGTCTATTTGCCATGCCAAAAAGTCCCGATGCGATTAGCCCTGTGCATTATATCCCCCGATCGTATTATTATTTCATATAACCCGAGTGCCCGCAGTCAGGTGCTAAAAACATTGTATATTTCATCTCCGATCCTTTATTTCCTTTTGTAAATAAAAAAACCCACTTTTTCCAAAGTTTGGTCTAAATGCGCCACATTGATGTTTTTTAAATGAAAAATGGGTAGATTGAAAGACCCACATCAAAACTTCCGATGCGATTGAGTCCCTTTGTTAAAACTCCACCCCCTCCACTTTCTACTCCATATAACTTCGCCCAGGCCCAAGAGTTAAAGTCCAAAGCACCATCACATCGCAAAAAATCTGAATGGTTAGATTGAAAAGCCCGAAGGCCCGACCTTCCGATTGCGATAGGCCCTTTTCATATATAAGCCTCGGGCCCTTTTTTTTTTCCATATAGTCAAAGGCCCTGTAGTCGGGCACCTATCCATTTTATATATATAAACCTGCCCGACAGTAAAAAACCTTTGCATATTATAAATTTTTGGGTTTTCATAAATATTAAAGGTTTTCTGCCGTGTATGATGTAAAACCATCTCCGTCGTTGATCTAAAGCCGATCAAACGGCCCGCGCATGATCGCATCGCAACTTCTTTATCCAACGTGTTAAACATAATGCCTCCCCCGATTAGTCAACCTCCGATTCATTTCCCACCGTCGATCTGATCTGCAGATCGACGGTCAACGCTAAATCGCGTCGGTGCTATGCAAATTCCTCCCCTGCCGATTGAATGCCTCCGATTGCATCTGGACTGTCCACGTGTCGAGATCAGACGGTCTAGATCGCATCTTCAGACTTTGGTTAAATTTATGTGGCCCCGCTCATAATGTTTTTTGGCCAATTACAGCTGTTGATCTCAGCAGATCAACGATCCTCCTTCATCCTTCCTCTGCTTGTATATTATTTGATGTTAGCCCCAGATTTAATCTCGGCCGTCCAGATCTCAGATCCTACGTCCCGGATTAAAACTGCCCTTCCTCTTATGACCCGCACATATGTCTCATTTCGCGCTTGTTTTTCAACCATTAGATCTGAGGTCCCAGATCTAACGGCCCACATCACCAGTCGCATAACTTTTAGCGCAAAGTTTAATTTCCCAAAGGCCACACAAAATGAGTGGCTTTCTGATGCCATGTGTCGGGCAGGGATGCATATCACGTTCCAAAAGGAAAAACTGCCTACCCGCCCTTTCGCCGCGCGAAAACCATTGTTTTCATTCCCAAAACCACTTTCCTTCTTTTCCTTGGTGTGTTATCACTCGCGCCCTCCATCATTGATCTCTGCAAATCAACGGTTCGGATCTAAACCTCCATTTACATATCACCCTCCGCCTGTTCCGAAGGTTTTTAACATACAATCTCCGTCGTTGATCTCGTGGGCCGATCTCATCCAACGGCCCACAATCATACCGAGCCCCAAACTCCATTTTTAACCCTTTTTTCCTCCAAAGCAAAGGTTTTAAACCTTTTTCTCTGCATTTTATCCCATTTCACTATAAAGCGGCCTTTCCACTTTATATTTCCTCGACTGATCACCACCGTTGATCACTGCATGATCAACGGTTCTGACTTATTTTTCCCTCTGCTCTCCTTTTGACCTCCTGTAACGATTCTCCACCATTGGATGATGCCATCCAACGACCACGCTCCTTCCCCACAACCTCTGAAGTAGTTTACCTCACAACGCAGGATTTCATAATATTTTTATGTATTTTTGCAGGTGTTTAATGGTTTTTCCATTATATTAAAAAAAAACTGAAGGCTGGGGATGACGATTCCCATGCCTTTGATCCTTAAAAGGGAACCAGTCGCAAGGTTCAAACTCCACATCTCGTCAATGCTTCATGGGCATTGATGCCTTGTAAGCCCTGCGCAGCACTGCACATCAACAAGACACAGACAATTAAATGAATCAAAAGAGCATCAGTGTCAAAGACAAAACACAGTAGAACATAAGATTGAAGACAGTATTGGGGGATTACGGCTAAGATTGATTATCAAAAGCCTAATCCTCCAAATTAAAACACAGTTAAAAGAAAATCATAAGTGTTTATCAGACAGAAAGGCCTCCACCGTCACATCAGAGGCAAATTGATTCCTCTCAGCTACCACAAAGCCACCTGTGCCTCAAAGCATTCAACGAAGGCCGAGTTATTATCAGAACATCAGATATTTGCCTCAGCGCAACTGAATAGTTAATTCTGCTAAGGATCTTAATGCAAAATATCAGCAGAGTTACTACAATATGACAAAGCGCCTTAAAGGTCAACATAAGCTCCCACCAAGCTTAATTCTTAATGTAAAACATTTAATATAGAGGACACATATGTAAGCTTCTTCATCGAGCCCCTCAAAGGCCGAGAAGCCTTAAAGACTGTATTAAATGCCCTTGGAGATCTTTTATCAGATCCCACCTCCTCATTCTTCTATAAATACTTCTATAGAAGATGAGAAAATGTTGGTTGCTGAACTTTGAAATATACTTGAGCTCAAAACTTCTAATTGTAAATAGTGTTCAAAGGCTCTTGAAGCTCTGCTTGTGATATATAAGTTAGTCTGAGTAGTGAAGATGAGTGCTAACCTGAAACACTGGACTTAAAGCTATAACTGGTTTGAAGCATCAATACAAGCTAATTTATGGGATCCTGGTCTATGTCAACGGTGATGTTATTTCTTATTGTAAATTGTTATTTTATTTTTGTTTCCACTTTGTTCATCTTCTCTTATAAAGAACAACAAGCATAGAGTTAGGATTTACTGTATATCAGTACCCTTCGCTGACTGATAAGCTTTATCTTAATGTTTTCTTCCAAATTGTGTTATTTAGGAATGATTTAATTCGGTTTAAACATAGGAATGTTGGTGTTCCCTCGTCCTACTGTCTTAGCTCAATGTTATTCTTGAATGTTATTTTCAGTTTCTGTTAAGTAGAGATGAACTAAGGAAGATATGGTGAGCCCTGGTCCTAGTTTTACCCCCAAAGACTGTCTAAAAATTTCCCTTGGAATGTGTTGAAAGCTGGCTAGTTTCAAAGTACTTACCATATCTTAGACCATTCTTTGTTATCTTTGTGTTTGTCTTGAAAGTTACCAAGTAAAGTAGAGCTAGGAGACGTTTTGTGGTGAGCCCGGCCCACTATTTTCTTCTCCAACAGTTGCCTTCAAGTTTCCCTCTATGTTTTAAATGTTTTTCTATTGAAAGTATATCAAGGCTAGCTAGTTTCAAAGTACTTACCAGAACCTGGATTGCTTTTATGTTATTCTTAAGTGTTTTTCAAAGGCTGGCTAGTTTCAAAGTACTTACCAGATCCTGGGCTGCTCTTTGTTCTTCATTTGTTTATTTCCCCTTCTTCTTGTATCATTCCATTCCATAAATCAAACTTTAAAGAGATCCTTAGACATAGATGCCTTGCCCCATGGACCACTCTTGCCCCTTGTTGTTTCAATTAAACCCTATTATGACTCCATAGCCCAATGGACTAAAATCTGCAATTATCTATCTTTTTGGCCAAAGCTTGTTCTGATTGCTTGCAACTTCTCACCTTTGAAACTCTTTGCATTTAGAACTTTCCACCTCAAACAATAATCATGCTCAACCATAAAAAAAAAAAAAAAAAACCCTTGGACTTCATGACTAGCCTAATATAATTACCCAAAACCTTAAAGATAAATCCATATTTGCGCTCCTTGGAGAGATCCCTCTCCGGATTCAGGAGGGCTAGATCCAAGAATCCCAAAGTGGTTGAAACGATATTTCTCCCTGCTGTCAGACTTTGCCAATCTTGCTGATTACAGGGAGCTAACAGAAGGTGAAGAAGAAGAAAAAAATCAACACAGTGAAAAAAACATTCCTTAAAATAGCCCAAGTCATGGAAGTAGCTCGATCAGTGACAACAATTCAAGCAAAGAATGATGATCATTATGTCTGGAGATCAAAGCAAGGCGTTGTATTTTTTGAAATATTTGTCTGTGAAATCAAACATTTTGTTTAATGTAATGGACATAGTGTCCCAATTGAAAGACAAAGAGATACCAATAACTATCCCATTTTTTATGACAAAGAGTGTCTTATTCATATATATATAATAAAATACGTTTTAATTTAGTCTACTGCGTTCTCCATTGTCGCTGTGAAATGTAACACCACTGATTAAATATATGGATGATTAAATATTATAATGAAGAGATGTGAAATCTGATGATATGATATAACAAATAAATCCAACCATCACATTCAAATGCACTAACAAAAATTTAATTGATATGAACACTGTTATAAGATATCTGTCATCTTTTGATGAATAATGAATTTTAAAAAATCACAATAATTATGATATGATATAGCAAATTAATCCAAACATCACATTCAAATGCGTTAATAAAAATTTAATTGATATGAATACTGTTTTAAGATATGTGTTGAATTTTTATGAATAATGAATTTTAAAAAATCACAATAATTGCATTGTCACAGGTCGATGTTTCTAAAAAATACAAAATGAACACGGGTGCATGTCATTTAATGTTCACTGGTCAGTTTGTATTCTAATGTGTACCGGTGCATTTCTATGACCTATGGGCACCACACAGATACCAATAGCAATTATAACTCTCGGTGTGTTTGTGCGATACTACACATCGGTGCGTTTATGTGAGATTGCTCACCAATGCATTTCTACGACCTATGGGCACTGCACAAATACCAATACCAATTAGAACGATCGGTGCGTTTGTGTGATACTACACACCGATGCGTTTGTATAATACTCCGCACTAGTGCGTTGATACGACCTATGGGCACAACATAAATCCTAATATAAATTAGAACGATCGGTGTGTTTGTGTGATACTGCGCGCCGATGCATTTGTATAATACTACACACCGGTTCATTGTATCACCTATAGTGCACCTGGTGCAGTTTTAGACCTTAATGGCCTGGTGCATGCACCTTCGATCGCCCCGGGGTGACTATTTGGCTGACACACACCAAGACGGTGCTAAATGCCCTGGGTTGTCCTATATTTTTTTCTGTCCCGATGTTTGGTAGGTTTGCAGTACTGGTGCGTTCAATCTAAAATGCATCGGTGCATTGACACCTGATTAGTGCATCGATGAGAAAAACATCCGTAATAACCTTCGGCCACCTAGTTTTTTTTTGTTGTGTTGAAATTCTGTTATAAGCTCTTCCAAAACCTCTGTTACCGAAAATGAATGTTGTATAAAATGTTTTTTGACAATTTTGGCCAATTTTATAACACTAAAAACCTCCTTTATAACCTCTTCTAGAGGGTCTTTTCCTTGTAGTATGAGCACAACCTACAACTTCATAACTTATCTCTCTACTCACTATGAAGCTCTGACCTATACTTAGTCAAATTTTTTCTTTTCTTGAGCTCCTATTTCCTTACATTATTCCTTAAGAAATGAGGTCCCTATTATTTAGGAATTTCTCCAAAATGGATTGTGCAATTCGTTAGAGTGATCATATGACTACATGCAACACCTTTACCCTCAAGACTAGTCTACAATTGACGTTACATTGCCTTGGAATATCCACCAAGCTTGGGAACTAAAATAATTAACATGCACTCACTATTTTGGGTTGATTTATCAGTTAACTGGATGATCGTTGAGTTTGACTGAAGTCGCACTGCTTAACTGACCTTCCACTAGTTCCTTCAATCGTTAGAACTAGTTTAACTGAAAACAACCTTAGATAATTGACCTTCATTGCTACAAACTAGCAATCACACATGCTTAATTGAACTCTAACTCCTCCAACTCGAATTTACTGAGTAAACTGGGTGACACAAGCCATGTTACACAAGTTAACTACATCCAAGTTGTCCGCTGATATGAAAATTATAATTTTCTCAATTTAATCAAGGAAAAATAATATTGAGAATTTCTTGCTAAATTTTTCAACACTCCCTCTTAGCAACAAAGGGATTACCAAGCACCCATATCGGCCTACACCTGTGGAACTAAAACTTCTCTCTTGACAAGGCATTTTTCAAAATGTCAACATCTTGTTCCCTTGTCAGAATGTACTGCAGCAATATTATCTGCCTCAGAAAACATTCACGTAAATGGTGATACCGTATATTTATATGCTTGGATCTATCCTGAAAAAAATTATTCTCATAGAGATTAATGCAACTCTGACTATCACAGTAAATCACAGTTGGATCCATTATCTAACCAAACAATCCAACAAGTATCTTTCTCATCAAGATCACCTCACATGATTCTTGACTTACAACCATGCATTCGGCTTTTTTCAAGTTGAATGCCACATATATTTGCTTCTTGTTGTACTAGGAAACCACTTCGGACCTGATCTAGGTGGCTCTAGAGACACACACAAGACAAAGAGGGCTGATGAAAGATGAAAAAATCAAAGTGATTGGGTTGTTGACAAACTAAGTCAAGTTGAAGATCTCGTTGCCCTGATCACAACGGTGCAAACGGTTCATCAAACCGAGCTCGTATGCGAATGTTATAGGCAGTCAAAATTATGGGTTGACTTGGATAACTTGGTAGGTTAAAGGAGACACAATTTGGAAGAAACCCGGCCACCAGATTCCGGCCAGCTTTGGCCAGATTGCGGGAAAATGTGTGGCCTCTTTAAAGTGAATCCTTCGGCCTAAAAACCAAATTTTCAAAAACATATGGTTTGTTTTAAAAAAATAAAAAATATATATATATAAAAAGGGGGTGGCGGGCCACCACCCCCGCCATCCCATCGCTCGGTCATAACAATAAAAAAAAATATTTATGGGCCGACGGGCCATGACCCCCATCGGACCCCACAGACCTCCCCACCAACAAACGCATGTATTAATATATATGTTAAAACATATATAATATATATGTTAAAGCATATATATATATATATATGAAAAACATCACCATTCAATGCAATTGTCGCCAGTTGGTTGGGCAGGCCGCCCAAAGTGGACCTGACCCTCCAAGAAAATCTTAAATTTGTTTTTTAAAAATGTTAACATGCCAAGTACGGTGGGGTCGGTGGGGTTGGAACCCCCGACCTCCAATGAATTAACTCCACCCACAATCGTTAGGCCAATGGCCAACCCATCATTTCTCAGTGCCCCCAGGGCAGAGGCAACTATGATGGGCACACAGTTTGAGGAAAGGCTGATGCAATAGATGGAACGATTTTCGAGACAGATACTTGTTTGATGCCAAGGGAATATTTTGATCCCGAGGTAAAATTTTCAGAATTTATTAAAATTTATATGAATTTTAACTAGATTTTTTCAAGGAGCACGATGGTGCACCCAGATTTTCCTTTTGAGCAGCGTTTTTTCAGATTCTTGGTGGAGGAGAATCTTCAGGAATCTTGAGGGAATCTTTCAGATTCTTTGGAGGCCGAAATTTTCTAGTGTTAGAATGAGGTCAACCTTAGACCCATTCTTCTCGAAATTTCGCAAGGATCTCAATGGTGAGATCAGATTCCTGTTTTGAGTTGTAGATTTCTAGATTCCTTGTGGAGAAACATCTTTGAGGAATCTAGGGGGAATCTACAAGATTCCCTAAGGCCCAGATTTTCGCTTTGTCGGAATTCAACAAATTGACAGTCGATCCTACACCTTTTAGCAACATGATTTCATCACTCAAGTCAGATTTTCCATATGAGCCTTATGTTTTTCGACATCTTTTCAAAATGGAGTTGCAGGTGTCAGTATTCAATGTGTGAGCAGTCGTTTTTAGGATATTCGACGCCACGAGATTGATGGTACAACCAGATCACATCAGTTTATCATCCTTGTTTTCAAATAGCTCCAGGACGTGAGGTATATGCAACGTGATCATGTACTTCTTTGTCTCTTTTTTATGAGATGCATTGTGTTTTGTAGATCCCTATTGATGTTTGATGTGGGATCTTGTTTTGTTCTTGATGTGAGATGTAATTTCTATCATGGATTCTATTTATTGATTTTTGAGATCCCTTTGATGCCATGTTGGCAGGATACTCATTTTCACATGTATGTTTGATCGAGATCCCTTTGTTGCCATGCTGGCAAGATACTCATAGTCATTATGTGTGAGTTATTGTCATACTAATAGGAGTCCTTTTTGTGAATGAGAATTTCGTAGAGGAACATCTCGTGGAGAGGTCCAACCACTCCTGCGTGAGGGAATTTTCCTTGTATGACAGATAAAATACCATCCATGTGCAACATCACTCTTTCCAGCACTTAATGCAGCGGCCTACACCATCTTGACACCGAGGCCCAAAGACGTAGTCCCTCCTAGACGAACTTCGTTATCAATTTCATATGTTGCTAATGCTTGTTATGTTCCTCTTATTTTCAGCATGCAGATATGTTATTTTTATTTTCATTAGTGTTTTGATGCAATTCTAACACATCAGCCAAAGTAAAAGGTCTTGATTTAAAGGGTATCAAAAATTTACCCAAATCACGTGTTATCAGAGCGGTCTTCTTACTGCTTTGGATTGCAGGCATGAACCATTAAACATTCACTAAGTTGAGAAATGGAGGATGTCAAAGACATGTATGAGACCATTCTTAGGTTGTCTGAGAAAGCGGACATGTTGTATGAAGCTTATGAGAAACAAGCAGTAGAGAAAACTGAATTGAAGACACTCCTACAAGAAGAGGAGGACAAACATCGATACATTATGGGAATTTTGAGGTCTAAAATGGGCCTCCTAGGGAAAATGTACAATCAAAATTCACTTTATGAGAACCAATCACATTTTAGGGGATGACATCATCCCTAATGGTTGAGGTGGCATTGTTTGAGTTAAAGGTACTTACTTGTCAAATTCTCAATGTGAACAAAAACTCATGGTTAACCATGGTAGTGCTCTAAGGACCTTTAAAGTCAAAATAAAGTACTCATAATAAATATAATTTCACACTTTTTGAATAAAAATATATTATTTTCATTTCATATTTCTTGAAAGAAACAATGCATATCCCTATACATTTATTATATTATATTATTTTTATATAGTATATCAATTACATGTTATTATACAATTTAAATAATACAAATTTTAATTAATAGCATATAATATAATTAAAAAATAAAAAATTTATATTTATATTTTATTTTAAGTTATTTAAGTACAAAGGACAAATGCATTAGTTGTTCAATGATAATGACTTTTTCTTGAAAATCTCATTCTTATTTATAGTCACATCAATACAATTTTTTTATTAATTTTATTTTGGTACAACTTTTGAATTGAATTTAACTATGGTTACATGGATTATGGTGCAAAAAGTGAATTGCAAATTCATAAATATTATTTTATTGGTTTAGCTATTATTTTATTATTTCCTTAGGAGGCCCATTTTAGACCTCAAAATTCCCCTAATGGCAGCTTCAGTTGCAAGCCACGATAGAGGCGTTGGAAGAATTGAAGCACAACAAGGAAAGTTCTCAAGTAGATCATGATTCATTGAAGGCACTCCTATAGGAAGAGAAGGAGGAGAAGCAATGATTTCAGCTTCAACTACAAGTTAAGACAAAGGAATTGGAGGAAGTAAAGTGCAACGAAGGCTTAGAGAAGCCCTCTTCACATGTTTCAAAATCGAAAACTGAGGTAAATAATGTTGATTTCTCTTCAGTTTTATCTTCACATGATATGATTTTTGTTGGAAGTGTGGAGATAGCCATTACAGGAATCGACATGAGACTCCTTACCAAGATGGGGTAAAAAGGAGGAGGAATCGACATTGATGGCCAAGGCATAACTCAGCAACTGGAGGTTGTGAAGAGACCTCGCTACGCAGGTTTGGGATACACTGAAGGAGGATGTTTGAAGGACATCAAAGGAAAACAGACATTGTTGAACTTATCAAGGAAGAGGATTGATGGTAACCCTCTACCATCATCCCATGGAAGTGCATGTTGCAGTGAAAGAGCTGAGGCAAGCCCTCATCACCTTGATCGCACCAGAGACCACTAGAGAAGATATAACAAGTCTTACTATTCAAGAGTTCATTTTGATTATAAAAATGTTGTTAATCATGAACGTAAATCATGGCATCGAAAAACTTGTAATTTTTGTGGTTTACATAACCATGTCATTTCTGAGTGTTGGAAAAGAATGTCAGCACAAAGGAGGATGAGGCATGGAAAGGCTTCTCCACAGCAAGGAAAGAAACTAGTTAAGAAGGTCTGCAAGAAGAAGACCTTTTTCATCCATTGCAATCAAAGTGGTCATCAAAGAGCCACGTGTTTGAGGCTCCATCCAGAGCCACTCCTCAAGGATGAAGCATCGGAGCATGAACCAGTTGAAACAAATGTTCAACAAGCAAACATGCCACATGGAGATGACCCATTCACTTTGATAATTGAGAGATATTTTTTCTAGATGTGGTAGTGTGTCATGGCCATGTTTGTAATTCATATGTTACATTTTTTGTGAAAGTGACGATATGTTTTCCATCACTTGTTAAGAAACAATGATCTTTTGGCCTTTTTTTATAAGTCATGTGATGCATTTGTTTTATGTAAAAGTGATGATGTGTTTTGAAATGCAACAATGATGTTTTGGCTTTGTAATAATAGTTGGGGTTCGATTTCCATTTGATGTAAATTTGACTACCGAGTACGTGTTATAAACTCTTGGCAAGAATGGAAATAATTGGGTCATAGTTGGTCAATTTGAGCATGTAATTTGCAAGAGATTGTACTACAGGTTTCTAGAGGATACAGGTGTCGACTCATTGCTTAAGGCTATGAAGAAAAAAGGTGAAGGAGATGGAAGGGTGACCTTTTTTAGGACACTTGTGGTGCAGACATTGTACACAGCAGTTGCATATTACTGTTGATGCTTCTAGAGGACCAAAAGCTCCTTAGTGGGGAAGATTGATCCAGGTGGCTCCTGTTAGTTCCCAAATCTACCTTAGGCTGAAAGTAGGCGGGATTCAGGGTAACACCAAACCACGCTCATTCTGGTAGCTAGGCCCACCAGAACAGGAGAGGGCTCTCTCTGGGTCAATCTCAGGAAAAATGTATCAATAGGGCTTTAGATGACTGAAATGAGTGCTAATTTTAGGCTAGGTATATAAATAAAGGAGTTTGATTTTGATTTTTAAGGTTTTTGCTAGAAAAAGGGAAAGGCAATTTTTGGGCTTGGGGATGAGGCCAAATTCTTGCAGATTTCAAGTTGGGGCAGGGAAGGCAATGGCTTTGATGTCCTAGATCAAATGAATGAATTGAAAAGACTACTTAGGAGCTGAAGAGGGCAAGAGAGTGCAAGGATCCTCTTCAAACTGACAAGAAACATGTAAAACTAAACAAAAGTTTAAGGCAGAGCACCAGCAAACTAATTAATTCTACCTCAATTGCTCATTTGTTTAATTCAGAAGCAAAGAGAAGTGAAATGGCATACATATAAAATTAATGAAACTTACAATAACATGGAGAAAAACATCATCAAAACTCAGAGCCACAAGGATCCCAACAAGTGCTGCAAAACGCTGGTCTTTCCTTTGCCAAAAATACTGAAATGAATATACAATGATGTGCCAAACTATTCCCAAGAGTCCAACCTGTGAAAATGATTCAGAAAATACATGATATAGACCAGCCCAACCCATTCCCATGCCTCTAGGGGTCGAGATCATCCTTCTAGGAGCTGTTTCAACAAATTCTAAACATGGAACTAAAATCTAGGCAGCCAAACAACTTCCCTCTATATGCTAGGAAACTGATCCATTCACTTAATTTTCTCTTTTTAAAATATGAATCCTTTAGAACCAGTAAAAACATGCCAAATTTACATCATAGCCACAAATTTACATCAAGATAGATCAAAAATTTCATCCAAAAGTGAAACTAGTCAAAACTGGGCAAATTTCTGAGCTGAAGAGTCAAAATGAGGCCAAATTTCTCTATGCGCCGCGCCCAAAAACTCAATGCATCACGCCACTTTGGACCTATTTTTGAGGCACTTCCTGAAGTCCAAATTGAGCTCATGATAGCTCGTCAGAAATCCCTGTCTGTCTACTATCCAACCCAAGTGGAATTTCTAGATTTGGTGTCCATTTTCCCCTCCAAAACTTCAATCTCCCAAGACTGGTTCCTGTGTGTGCAAAAGGTGGCAGAAAGGCCATTTTCAAGGTGTTTTTGACCCTTTTAACCACCCATAACTTGATGAAATCTCTCGACCATTCCTGAGCATGCATAAATTTTCATAAAAAACCCAAAAACATCAAGTTTTCCTCCAGAAGATGTCCCAATCATAAGCGCGCATCGGGTGGCGCGACGCGTCGGGCAGAAAAACCTGTTTTGCAACCAAAAAAATTCAAAATGACAAAATTTCCTCCAAGTTTGCTGAAATTTGGACTGAAGGACCCTCATCAAGTAATATGCTCAGTCAAGGAAGCTTCGACCAAGATTTGAAGTGGATCAGGCCTTTTTCGGGGCTTCAGTGCCCTCCTAGTGCATGCAGTTTCAGTGGTGAAATCTCTGTCTTGTTGTATGATGTGTCTGTGTGCATCATGGTGTTGCAAGGCATATGTGAAGTGTATATTTGGTTGATTGAAAATGATAAATGAGGGCTTGGTGTCATTGTCTCCCAGTGTCAAATGTGTGCTAAAGGGAAGGGACTGTGGAGATAAGGCAGTGTGGACAGTGGGGTCTTGTCAAGTGGTAACTAGAAGGCAATAACAGTCACTTGACTGTGTTTTAGAAATGTGGTGTTTGGGGATTTAGAAATTAGGAACTCTTCGCAAATTAGGAACTCTTCGCAAATGATATGAGAGGGTGATAGTGATAGGAAATAGAGGATTGACAATGATGAGAGGATTATGGTGATGGGAAAGGGAAAAAGTGGTAAAAAGGGATATAAGTGGTTTTGGGACAGAGGGGAATAGGGGTAAGACTGTATGATGATAGTGTGATAGTGAGGAGGAAGGGAACCACAAGAGGGGAAAAGAGTTCAAACCAATGGGCACCAACAACCAAACTTTAAATTTCAAATAAAAACCCTATGGAGCAGCCTTTGTCAAAAAGATGAATTTTATGTTGACATCATTCAAATTCTCCAACCAGCCTTTGAAACCACACCAAACACTACTTAACCACAATAGCAAGATCTGTCGGACTTACTCGAATCACAAGAGGTTAAGTCAATTTGGAAAATTTGGAAGCGGTGATGATTTTGTGCCTTGGAGGCTCTATGTGCCGCGCACCAGCCCAACACGCTACGCAGGCTGGATGTGCCACGCCTGTGTAAATTTACATAGGGAAAAATGGCTCTATGCGCCGCACACCTTCAGTGCGTCGCGCCTTCTCCCAATGCGCTGCACAATAAATAACGCATTTTCAGGAGGCCTTTGGAGGCCTTCCCGGTGTTCAAATTGGGCATGTGATAGCTCGTTGGAAAGCGCTTTGCATATAATTTTAAACCCAAGTGGAATTTTTCAATTTGGAGTTCATTTGCCTTTTCAAAATTCAAATCTCCCAAGAATGGTCAAAATGAGAAAAATGAGGTTGCCTCAAGGCAGAGTGCTGTTGCAGTCAACTTTTGAAGGTCTTCCGCAACTCCAAATTGAGCTCATGATAGCTCATTGGAAAGGTCTTTCTGTATAGTTATCATTTGACTCATCAAAAAATTCATTTGGCCAACGTAACTAGGAGAAATATTGATTTTCCCAAGGTCACTTCAGAGGTGCATCAATTCTCCCGAGGCAACGGTATTTTTGACATTTCTCTAAAACCATGATACCTGTGTTAAAAGTGAAGGAGGTTTTTCTTCTTTGGCATGTTTTGGACAAAAAAATCTCTCATTGTTCCAAAATGCATCTTTTATTTCTCTGAAACATCATTTTAGGGAAACCTATCCCGATGTGTGGAACAAGGGATTTGTCGAAATGAAGCGAAATGAAGGGGATAAGGGGCTTCTAAATTCTTGAGAAAATTTTGGGAAGTAGGGAGGGATGTTAGGAAGCAGGGGAAAGTGTAATTTTAGAGGTTGAGTGAGGGGAAGGGGTCAAAAAGGGAAAAACACAGGCCTAGCCTAGAAAATTGCCAAGTTGTAGCAAGAAACTAGGGTTTGTGCAAAAATGAGGAATTTGGCGGATCTCAGTGATGGGAAGTGTTTAATCAGGTACATTAAGGATAGGGGAAGGTGTATGAACATCAGGATACAAGTTTTGATGATGATTTGACCATCCAAGAGAAATTACCTTCAAAACCCTAGGAGAGGGAAATGAATCTTACCTAGGCACAACTGAAGCATGAACAAGGTGTAAAATGACCTAGTGGAACTTGGCATGATGATGACAACCCTCTGAATGATGGTACACTCAGCTGAATGGTGACATGAACTGACATTTGGACAACTTTGACAAGAGTAAAAGCAAACCCTAGACCTAATGCCTAGTGACCAAATTTTGCTTGAAGACTCACTCAAATGAAAAAATTTGACCTTGACACCTTAAAATCACCTTGTAAGAGCATGTTTGATCACTGAAGGAAGGCTGCAAATACTGACACTAACAGCTCCAAAGACACACAGGACAAAGAGGGATGATGAAAGCTAAAAACATCAAAGTGTTCGGATTTCTCTTGAACCAGGGTCAAGTTGAAGACCACGTTGTCTTGATCGTAAGCATGGAAACGGTTCGTCAAACTGAGCTTGTATGCGAAAGTTAGAGGTAGTCAAAGTTTTGGGTTGGCTTGGATGACGTGGTAGGTTAAGGGAGACACAATTTGGAAGAAACACGACCACCAAATTCTGGCCAACTCCAACCAGATTCTGGGCAATTTTGTGGCCTCTTTAAATGACTCATTTGGCCTAAAACCGAATTTTCAAAAACATATGCTTTGTTTTAAAAAAATAAAAAAATATATAAAAAAAGGCGGTGGTGGGCCACTACCCTCGCCACCCCACCGCACGGTCATAACAATAGAAAATAATATTTATGGGCCGGTGGGCCATGACCCCCGCTAGACCCCACGGAGCTCCCACCAACAAACAAATGTATTAATGTATATGTTAAAACATATATATTATATATGTTAAAACACACACACACGCACGCACGCATATATCATATGTTATAACATATGAAAAACACCACCATTCAACGCAATCGCCGCCGGTTGGTTGGGTGGGCTGCCCATTGCGGACCTAACCCTCCAAAACAATATTAAATTTGTTTTTTAAAAACGTTAGCATGCCAAGTACGGTGGGGTCGGTGCAGTTGGAACCCCTGACCTCTGCCCAATTAACTCTGCTCATAATCGTTAGTCCAACGGCCTCTTTCAAATACTCTGTGCATCATTTATCATTTAAAACCATCATTTATCAGTGCGCCCAGGGCAAAGGAAGCAAGGATGGGCACATATTTCGAGGAGAGGGTGACGCAGCAGATGGCACGATTTTCAAGACAGATTCATGTTTGATGCCAAGGGAATCTTTTGATCCTAAGGAGGTAAAATTTTTAGAATGTATTAAAATTTATATGCATTTTAGCCAGAATTTCACAGGGAGCACGATGGTGCGCCCAGATTTTACATTTGAGCAGCGATTTTTTAAATTCCCCGTGGAGGAGAATCTTCAAGAATCTTGAGGAATCTTTCAGATTCCTTGGAGGTTGAAATTCGCCGGTGTCAGAATGAGGTCAAACTTATACTCATTATTCTTGAAATTTCACAATGATCTCAATGGTGAGATTAGGTTCCTCTTTTGAGTTGCAGATTTCTGGATCCCCTGTGGAGCAACATCTTTGAGGAATCTAAGAGATTCCCTAAGGCCCAAATTTTCACTTTGTCAGAATTCAACAAATTGATAGTTGATCCTACACCTCTCAGTGACACGAGTTCAATAGTGCAGTCAAATTCTCCATCTAAGCCTTATGTTTTTCGGTTACTTTTCAAAGTGGAGTTGCAAGTGTCAGCATTCAATGTGTGAGTAGTCGTTTTCAGGATATTCAACGCCACGAGATTGATGGTACAACCAGATCACAACATTTTATCATCCTCATCTTCAGATAGCTTCAGGATGTGAGGTATATTCAGTGTGATCATATACTTCTTTGTCTCTTTGCTATGAGATGCATTGTGCTATGTAGATCCATGTTGATGTTTGATGTGGGATCTTGTTTTGTTATTTATGTGAGATGTAATTTCTATCATGGATTCGTTTTATTTATGTTTGAGATCCATTTGTTGCCATGTTGGCAGGATACTCATTGTCACATGTATATTTGATTGAGATCCCTTTGTTGCCATACTAGCGGGATACTCATAGTCATTATGTGTGAGTTATTGTCATACTGATAGGAGTCCTTTTTGTGAATGAGAGTTCCGTAGAGGAACATCTCATGGAGAGGCCTAACCACTCTTGGGTAAGGGAATTTTCCTTGTATGCCAAAGAAAATACCATCCATGTACATCATCACTCTTTCCGACACTTAATGCAGTGGCCTATACCATCTTGACACTGAGGCCCAGAGACGTAGTCCCTCTAGGACGAACTCCGTTATCAATATCATATGTTGTTAATGCTTGTTATGTTCCTCTTCTTTTTAGCATGTAGATAGGTTATTTTTATGCTCATTAGTGCTTTGATGCAATTCTAACACATCAGCTAAAGTAAAAGGTATTATTTTAAAGGGTATCGAAAATTTTCCCGAATCAAGACCCAACACTGAAAATTCCACCTGATGTACTCTTCTAGTTTGATGGACTCCCTGCCCAATCTACATACGTGAAGCCACACAACTTCACTCCATTTAACCGTATGTACCATAGTCCAAACTGAGTAGTGCCTTTAAGGTACCATAAAACATTCTTAATTTCCTTCCAAAATAATTTGAATTTCCTAACCATAGCTTAGCTTAGCTGGTTGAATGCATAACACATATATGGTCATGTGTTCACAAGGTACATCAGTGAACACAAAAGCTCTCGATAAATGGTAGAATACGTTTCTTCACCTGAAGTGGCATCCTCCTTCCTCCAATTGGTCGCTAGAGGTGTCTCCATGGGTTTGAAAACCTCCATGCAGAATCTTTGAAGTATCTCATTTGCATACTTTCCTTGAGAGACAAACAATTCCCCATCACATTTCCATACTTCCAAACCAAGGAAGTAGTGTATGAGACCCATATATTTCATTTAAAATTAATTTTCAAGGTCCTCCTTACAAGATTCGATCAGTTTCTCATCACCAATTAAAATCAAGTCATCAAAATATAAGAAAATAATCAACAATTTAACTTCTACCAAGATATGATAGAGCTTTTCAACCGCTTTAGTTTTGGTGAAACCCAAACTAGTGAGATAGCTATCGATCCTGGTGTACTAAGAATGGGGTGCTTGATAGAGACCGTACACTGCTCGCTTAGTCTGCACACGTGAGACTCCATATCATAATTCTCAAAGCCTTCTGGTTGCTCGATGTGAACCTCCTCCTTAATAGCCCCATTGAGAAATGTTGTTTTTACATCCATTTGGTGGATCTTCCACCCCATCTATGCAACAAGAGAAAGAATTGATCTGATCAATGAGAACCTTGCTACAGGAGCAAAGGTATCCTCATATTCAATTCCTTCAACTTAAGAGTACCCCTTGACAAAAATATGGCCTTATACTTTTCTATGCTTCCATATGTTGCATGTTTTACCTTGAAGATCCATCTCGAACACACAACTAATTTATCTACTGGTCTTGGGACCACTTCCCAAATTTTGTTCTTTATAATGGATTCATATTCCTCCTCCATTACATCAAACTATACAAATTTATCTACTGCTTCCTTGAAATAGGATGGCTCATTATCTACAAGCTCAGTCATTAGATCCATGTAGCCAATGTACCGATCAGGTCACCTTGTCTGCCTACGCAAATGTGAAGGAGCACCCACATTCTCCCTCGCATCTTGCACAAATCTCTCAAATTCCATGGTTGTTTTCCTTCCTTCTCTGGATGGTTCTCCTTGAGTGGTTGTTTCCACTCTCTGCTCCTCAATTTATGGTTTCTCCACAACTTCTTTAGGCTCCTTTGGGGCTAAAAGCTCTTCTTTTGGTGGGATCTGAAGCTCCCTCTCAAGAGAGAACTGCATCACTTTCTCCTCATCAAATTTTACATCCCTTCTCATAAATTTCATTTTTATGGATGGAAAGTAAACATGGTAGTTATGGAGAGTTTCTGTGTAACCAAAAAATACCCCCAATTCCATTGTCGGCTCTAGTTTCTTCCTTGATTTTTTGGAGACATGGCAGTAAACAAAGTCTCCAAAAACAGTAAAGTATGACACATCCGACTTTCTCCTCGAGAAGGCCTCCTCTAGTGTAATCATACCCATAATCCGATGAGGACTCTAGTTCTACAAATAGACTGTTGTGTCCCATGCCTTGACCCACAAGTGTAGAGGTAGACCTTGGTCATGCAACATCAACCTCACTGCTCCCACAATGCTACGATTATTTCTCATAGCCACCCCATTCTGCTATTTCTCATTTCTCGTCGAATTCCTTCTTTTGCACAAATTTTTTTAACTTCATTCGACACGTACTCACCTCCATTATCACTCATTAGAGACTTCACCTTCTTGTCAGTTTGTTTCTCAATGAGTTCCTTGAATTCTAAAAACTTTGAGAATGTGCCATATTTCTTTTACATGAAGAATATCCAACACTTCCATGAGAAGTCATCAATAAAAATGACAAAATATTTTTTTTTTGGTAGTGGAGGATATCGAGAAAGTTCCACAAACATCAGAGTGGATTCTTCCAAGGACTGCATGTGCTTTGTTGTCTCGATCATGTAATGTGGATGTTGTGTACATCCCCAAAGTACATCCTCCTCAAGTGATCCTTTGAGGAGGTATGTGGTTATCTGCTGCATAATCTTTAGGGTACCATGATGAAAATGACCAAGTCCTATGCCAAAATTCACCAACATCACGACTCTGCACCTTCTCCACCTTAGTGCTTAATGCATTGTAGTATTCCACATCTAGTTTATAAAGTTTCTCCACAAAAATATCGATATCCTTCACCTATCCCATGGCTATGTGTCTTGGGAATTCCTTTCCTTTGGTGAATATCACATCATAACTTTTCTCTTCCAAAACTGCAACAAAGACAAGATTTATCTTTAGGCCCAGAATGAACATGACATCCTTGAGCCTGAGGGGGGAGCCTGAATCCCTATGAAAGGTGATTGTACCAACCCTGGTTACACTATACCTTCCATCGTCCCCCATCTCGATGTGCATTTGTAAATCATTTTCTTGCAAGTCACTGAAAAATTCTCTACACCCTGTCATTTGGAACAATGCACCTGAGTCCAAGTAAAACACACCCCCCATCACTGTGTGGCCATGAATGCAATGAGGGTAAAGTGAATCTCGAATGGTGAAGCCAAAGATTCACCTATTGCTCCTCCTGAGGTCTTCTTGATTTCCTTTTTGTATTGACACTTTGCGGCAGTGCCCGAATTCATGTCAATGGAAGCATTTAATTTTATGAAAACCTTTCTTCTTTCCTCCTTGGATGGATTATGGTTTGGATTGAGATTTCTTCCCTTTTCCCTTCTTTTCCTTTCCAGCAAATGCAAATTTTTCCTCATCCTTGCCCTGGGATGAAGTCCCATCTCTCGTATTCCACCTTATTTCCTCCTGTGACAAATAAGATCAGAAGAGCTCCCAATTTGGTAGTTTATCCCTCCCATTCAATGAATATTTATAACTTTTCCAGCTCTTGGGAAGGCCTAGAAGGGCTAGGCTTACGAAGTCTTCTTTGGGAAAATTTACACCAACCCTTCCAAGTTCATCACGACATTGTGTGAACTTGATAAGATAGTATGAAATAATGTCATTCTTCTGCATCTTGATACTTCAAATTGTATCCTTGAGTGCCAGCTTCATGTGGTCACTATTATTCTCGAATAATTTTGTTTGTTCTTTCCACATTGTGAACAAAGTTTATTTTTCATCGATATTTGAGACAATGTGACCCCGTACTCCCTCCAAGATTATTCTCCTCGCCTTGGATACATATTTCTTCCAATGAACAAGGTTATCGACATCATATTCTAGTGGTCTTGCAACATTTGTCTTGATGTATTCTAGCAATCCATTTTCTTCCAATACTGCCTCCATGCAATACTTCCACGCAACAAAATTAGAGGTACCTTCTATGGCATACTCTAGCCTCAGTCCATTGAAGACCATCTGCTTAACTCTGAAGAGATGTTGTTGCACTGAACTCCAAATTCGAACCTCCTAAGAAACAACTTCGAACTTTGTGTTGTAACTAGAATCTCTCTCCGATACCATGTAGAAACGATGATGTAGATTTGAACCTACTCGTGAAGTTTTAATGAAAATCGAAATACACAAACCTACTCTACTGCATATAGGACATTAATTCACAATTTAGAACAAAAATCTGAGACATGCAATAAGAAATCACACACATGTGCAAATAATATTTTTCCTTGGGAAAGAAATCTACAAAAAACCCCAATGCCTACTTGCATTAATCCAATGAATAAATATGTATTACAATTTATTTGCTCAACTGAGAAAAACTTGCAAGTGCATAACATATCTTGCTGCTCATTAAGAATCTTTGACCCAAACTCTAGTCAAATTTTTTGCTCTGCTTGAGCTCCTATTTCCTTGAATTGTTCCTTGAGAAATTAGGCCCCTATTATTTAGGATATTGCACAATTCCTTAGGTTGATCATCTCATTGCATGTAAAACCTCTACACTCAAGACTAATCTACATCTGATGTTAAACTGCCTTGGAATCTCCACCAAGCCTGGGGAGCTCAAATTATCTGCATGCACTAACTATTTTGGGCTGATTTACCAATTATTTGGATGATCTATGAGTTTTATTGAAGTCCCACTGCTTAACTGACCCTCCACTAGCTCCTTCAACAGTTATAACTAGATTAATTAAAAACAACCTTAGTTAAATGCCCTTAATTTCCATAAATTAGCAATCACACATGCTTAACTAAACTCTAACTTCTCCAACTCTAATTTACTGAGTAAAATATGTGACACAAGCCATGTCACACAATTTAGTTGCATCTAAGTTGTCTACTAATGTGGAAATTCAATTTTTCTCAATTTAATCAAGGAAAAATCAAATTGATAATTTCTTACTCCATTTTTCAATAGAGAGATAGGAGGTAGACTACACAGAGCGTATTTTTGCACTATAGCAGCCCACGAGCCACATGCATTACTTCTTTGTACATGCAACCTTATTTTCGAGACAAAGAATGAGAGCGAAGCAACCTCATCCTCCATTTGGGTTGTCTCCTAAAAGGGTTTCCCAAAGCATATTGTGTGCCTTATGTGTGAGATTATTTTATCTTTCTATACTTTTATGCATAATTTCCATTCACATACATGCACTAATTACATTACAATCTACAAATCTAAAAGTTAAATAAAATTGTAATAGTGCATATCTTCATATTTTTAATATAACATTGTTAGATTTGTTGTGACGAATTATCCGGTGGAATATCCACAAAAGTTTACGTATCAATGGTCAATGTGGTTGAGCATATTAAACCATGATCAACATTGTCAAGATTGAAAACCATGTTCAACAAAGGTCAAATGTGGTGAAACCAGAATTAATAATGATCTACATGGTAAACATGGTTGATAATGGTTAATCATGTTCAGCTATGGTCAAAATGGCCAACCATTTTCAACATGGGCATCATGGTCAACCATGGTAGAACAAATTCATATATAGGTAAATGCTAACAACCCAAATCTACCATGTTTATCCATAGTCAATCAAATGTTAGGCATAGTCAACCATGGTTAAACCATAGGGGATTCACCTTGCTAACCAAAATTTACCACATTCATTCATAAAAGGGGTTTTTAAATTTTGAATAATATATTTAGTATAATGTAGGTATTGGGTGGGGGGATGCGGGGTAGCAGGAAATTATAGGTATTATGAGGTATAAAAAGGGGAATTCAATAAAAACAAAAGCAGGGGATATCTATTACAAATACAGGGTTTTGGTAAAACTTTGTATTAGGAGAGGGTTCAAAAAAAAATGGGATCTTTTTATTAATATTTAGGGAACTTACGGTATGCTTTAATATCCTCTTGTGAATGGAGGCACTATGACATAGATTGACTAGGTGGAGACCTTATGGATCAAACATGGTCAGTAAGTTCAACCACAACCATTTTAAAACAAGATTGACCAACCATGTTCATTCATGCCCACCACATTCAACCATGATGCCCATGGTAAGTATAGGTCACCAATAGATAGACCATGATGCCCATGGTAAGTATGGTTCACCATGGTAGTCATGTTGACTATTGTTGACTATGATGCCCATGTTGACTATAGTTGACCATGTAAACAATAGTCAATCATAGTTAACACGTGTTAATGTATAGATTAATTTATAGTTAAGACATTATAAATGTGTAGATTAATATATTTTCATAATGTGTTATTAATGTTATATTAAACTCTTATTAAAGTTATTTTAACGTTATAGTGATTTTATTATTGTTATATCAACCTGTTAATAATGTTATATATGTCTTAATATTATATCAATTTCATAATTAAATATATTATATTTAATTACATGTATTAATATAATTATTAGCATTAATATTAATAATAATATTAAGATCAATGTTAATATTAATATTAATTTATTAATATAATATTGATGATGATAATGATGATGATGGTGGTGGTGGTGATGGTTAACGTCCACAAAGACTAATATGGTGACGATCATCACCTAATCAAAAGATGGCCTAAGGACAATTACAATGTTTATTGATCAAAGGATGATAAAGCAAGAATTGTTTTTGTTGATGGCCCATCTTGAAGGTTTCTTTCCCACAAAGAATAGATGAAAGAATTCCTCTCGACGCAAATTCTTTCATCCTGGAATTAGAACTCCTCTGTGTAGAGATTACTTAGCGTTAGAGATGGAGGGAAGCTAAGGCAGTGATGGGAAAAAGGAGTGGAAGAGTGACTACATATGACGAAGTAATGGAACAGATAAAAGATTTATGAAATGGTGAATTCAAATGCACATATGGTGAGATTGGAATGTATTTAATATTTTTAATCATATTTTTGAATTGACACCCATTAATAATGGACCACTGATATTTCAATGTTTTGAAATTGAAAAACGGTTGAAACTCCTTTAATTTCATTCAATAGTTTATATATACAACTAAGAATTTTCTCACACCATTAAAGCTAAGCCATTCATAAATTAATTTTTATTTTATAAAGAATGGAAATTGTAAAAAACCTATTGTAAAATAAACCATGGGCTATCGATGTAATTACACAATTATATACATTCGACAACTTAAAATTACACATTTTCTATTTTTAATCAAATTATAGAGCGACGAGGAAGAGCTAAGATCTTCGTGAATCCGTAACTGCAGTTTGCGTGAAAATATTTTTTATTTATATTTTTTAATGTTTGAGGGGAACTGTAGTAACACTTTACACACATTAAACTTGCACCGATTCGGGTTAGCTGACCTCCCTGCAACGAGAGGTGCGTTAATAGTAACACATGACCTCTTCATACTAATACATGTTAGCAACGCGCGACCTCTTTATCCAAGCCGTGTTAGTCATCATAAATGTGCGTTAATTGATTCGTTTCAAAAGGAAAGTCAAGGTCTTTTTATCCAAGCCGTGTTAGTCATCATAAATGTGCGTTAATTTATTCGTTTCAAAAGGAAAGTCATAGGTTCCTTTATTTATTCGAGTGTTTATAAAAGTTTATGAAGGTTTTTTTTTTTTTTTAATTATTATTATGTTAAGTTTTCAAAAGGGTTATTCAAAACCTTTGGAGATAGTGGTCCTTTACAAGTTTTTTTTTTAAGAGTGGTTTAAAAAAGGAAAAGGGTTTGTCTATAAAGTTATTAAAAGGGTTTGGTTAAAAAGTTTTCTTTTACGAGCCTATATATATTTCGAGAGTTTTATAAATGTTAGGTTTTGATTTCTTTAATAAACAAAATTAAGGGTTTTATTTTAGAAGGAGATTTTAATGGTTTCAATAATTTTTAGTCACAACTTTCACCTTTCACAGGGAATTATGATATGTGGGCTATTAAGATGGAGACTACATTACGAGCTTAAGACGTTTGAGATTACAATAGGATTCAATATTTTGAACCTATAGATAACACAACAAAACAAGCTCTCACAAATGCACAAAAGGAGAAATTGATGTTAAAACAAAAAGAAGAATGCACATGCATTACAACTTATCCTACAAGCATTGAATGAAGTTATATTCTAAACAATCATGACCATGACTTCGGCTAAGACAATGTGGGAGATATTGGAAACAAACTATCAAGGTATGACCAAAGTAAATATTATTAAGTTGTAGAATACCAGGAGAGAATTTGAAAGCCTACAAATGAAAGAAATGAAGAATATCAATTCATTCATCAATCAGGTTTTGACCATTGTAAACCAGTTGAGAATATATGGTCAAGGCATTAAAGATAAAACAATGGTGGAAAAGTTCCTTATATATTTTTCTGCTAAATTTTGTGTTTTAGTAGAAGCTATTAAAGAAGTCAATGATTTTGTGTTTCTTTTAGTTGATGAATTGATGAGATCACTTCTATCCCATGAAGCGGATAGACAAAATTAAGGATTCCTCCATAGAAACTACTTTTAAAAGTCAGGTTTCTATCTCAAGAGACAGAGGTCAAGTAGAGGTAGATCGAGAGGCATTTGTCGAGGCAGAAGAAATGGTGGTCAGAGAGATGGAAAAGAAGAGCAAGAACAAGAAAATGGAAGCAACAACAAAAACTTCAACAACAATCAAAGAGTTGATAAATCAAAGGTGAGATGTTATTATTGCAAGAAATTTGCTCACTATGCATGTGATTGTAGAAAGAGGATAGTTGATCAAGGAAAGTAAAGAGAAAACGTAACCACAAAAAATAGCGACTCCATGTTCCAAGCTTTCCATACAATGCATGAATCTTCAGATGGTGTTTGGTTATTAGACAATGGTTGCAGTAACCACATGACTGACAACAAGCATTTGGTTGCAAATCGGGATGAATCAGTCAACACAGAGGTAAAATTAGGGACTGACAAGACTGTGGATGTAGATGGAAAATGAGTGGTTAATATATGGACAAAGCAGGAGGAGCCAAAGGCAATTTCAAAGGAATACTACGTTAGAGGTCTAACTTATAATTTGATAAGTGTTGGTCAATTAATGCAGAAATGATACAAAGTTGTTTTTGAGGAACAAGATTGTCTCATATATGAAAAGCCTCCAAGAAAGAAGTTGATAGACAATTTGCATATGATGAGGAACATATTGTTCCCTCTGATCATGAATTACATAAATCAAGTCAGTTCTTTTAAGGTTGCATGCATTGATGATTATTGGTTATTTCACTTTCAGTTTGGACATTTTCACTTTTCTAGTTTGATATTGTTGCAGCAGAAAGGGATGGTTAGAGGATTACCTCCCATCCAAGAACCCTCTAGTAATTGTGAGTGTTGTATCTTGGGAAAGCAACACCCTGAAATATTTCCAAAAGGAGTTTCATACATAGAAAAGAATCCACAAGAGTTGGTTACTACAAACTTGCATGGACACATGCAGACACAGTCGATTGGTGGAAGCTATTACTTCCTCACATCTATTGATGATTCAGTAGAAATGCATGAATTTATATTTTGAAGAAAAATTCTAATACTTTTGAAAATTTCAAAGAATTCAAAGTTGTAGTAGAGAACCAGAGTGGTCGTCAAATCAAAATATTGAGATCAGATCGTGGCGGAGAATATGATTTGAAGTAATTTCATGTTTACTAAAAAAACATGTAATCAAAAGGAAATTTACAATGAGATATACACCACAGTAGAATGTTGTAATAGAGAGAAAGAAAAAAACAATTATGAACATGGAAACGAGCATGTTGAAAGGAAGAAATTTGTCAAACGAGTATTGGGAAAAATTAGTTTCATGTGTTGTTTATGTAGTAAAAATATCTCCTACAACAAGTTTGATGAATAAAGTTTCTTAGGAAGCATGGTCATGTATACCTTGTAGTGTATCTCATCTTAGAGTGTTTGGATGCATAGAATATGCACATGTACTTAAAGAGATAAGAGGAAACTTATATGATAAAAATGAAACATGTATATTTACTAGGTATAGTGAGCATTCAAAAATAATAATAAAAATTATATAGCAATGTCACCAAAAAGACGATAATCAACAGAGATGTGGTGTTCAAAGAATAAGAGTCATGGAATGGGAGTGTTAACAAAATTTTTGATACAATAGTACCACTCATAGAAGAATAAGATGTATAAGAAAATGAGTAGCAAGGATCACAAGAAATAACACCAATCAGAGACACGCCAACAAGGACTCCATGATATTTTGGATCATTAAGCAGATCACAAAATCAAAATACTCCTAGGTATCAATCAAGTAATGAATCAAGTAATGGTAAGATAAAAATGAGAATTTTTGCAGGATATTTATGATTATTTAGATATCAGCTCTAATTTTTCATTATTTTCATTTCAACCTTCATCATTTGAATAAACTATCAAAGGTGAGAATTGCATGCAAGCTGTGGATGAAGAAATAGAATCTATAGAGAAAAAGGATACTTGGGATTTGGTTGAGCTATCTAAAGATAAAAATATCATTGGTTTGAAATGGGTATACAAGATGAAGTTGAATGAAAAATGAGATATTGACTAATTTAAAGTAAGACTTGTAGCAAAAGGGTTCTCGCAACAACTAGGAATAGACTTTGGAGAAACGTTTTCTCCAGTATCCAGGTTGGATCCTGTATGATCAGTATTAGCAATAATATCTCAAAATAAGTGGAAAGTGTATCAAATGGATGTAGAATCAGCCTTCTTGAACACCATTCTGGAAGAGGAAATCTATGTGAAACAACCTCCAGGTTATGGATTTGAAGGTCATCAAGAAAAATTTTATAGATTGAAGAAAGCACTTTATGGACTCAAACAAGCTCCAAGAGACTGGTATGGAAAATTTGAAAATTATATGATCAATAATGGATTTATCAAAAGCAATATTGAACCAACTTTGTACACAAAGGTAAATGAGCATGGGAAAATTTTTATTGTTTGTTTGTATGTAGATGATATGATTTATACTAGTGATTTTGAACTACATAAGTTTAAAGTAGCAATGAAGAAAGAATTTGAAATGATAGATCTTGGTCTTAGTAATTATTTTCTTGGCATAGAAGTTGAGAAACCAGAGAAAGAAATTCCTGATGATGAACCACACTGGTTGGTTCGAAACGCGTCGACCTCGTTCTTTTGCATGTGATTACTACCGAAAGAATTTCTACAAAATTAATATTTTTATTTGTCAAAATAAATATGCAAAAGAACTATTAAAAAGATTTGGAATGGAAAGTTGTAAACCTGCTCCTACACTAGTAGTGGTAGATAGAAATTTAAGTAAGAATGATGAATGATCATATGTAAATCCAATTCTTTTCAAAATATTGGTTGGAAGCCTTATGTATCTCACAACTACAAGACCAAATATTATGCATGGAGTTAGTTTGATTTCTAGATTTATGGAGTCACCCAAAAGACTCACATTGGAAAGCTGACAAATTCTGAGATACATAGTTGGAACTACAAAAATGGCATTAGAAAAGAAATACTCGGTTGGATATAATAATAGTGATTTCACAAGAAGTTTGGATGATAGGAAAATTTCTTCTACATATGTGTTTCATCTTGGTTTAGGAGTAATCTCATGGACATCTAAGAAGCAACCTATTGTGACACTTTCATCAGCAGAAACAAAATATGTATTAGTCACATAAACAATGTGTCAAGAAATATGGTTACGCAGAGTTTTTGATGGAATTCAGCAGAAATGAGAAGGATCAACAAAAATCTATTGTGACAACACCTCATCCATTGCACTATCAAATCATAGTGTGTTCCATCAAAAGGGAAAACATATAGATACAGGATATCATTTTATAATAGAACTTGTGAGCAGTGGAGATGTTTATTTAGATCCTTGTAAATCGAGTGATCAATTGGCTGATTATTCAGTAAACCATTAGCAAAAGATGTACTTGAGTTTCATAGAGGAAGCTTTCTTTTTGCCCACATATTAATCTTCTTATGTTGGAAATTTTATGCAACACGATTCATGCCTGGGTGCGGAGCAGTGAGAGGGTAGCGGATTTGATCCCCTGATGTTTGATAGTGTGAGAACTCACTTTCCTATGAAAATTAATAAATTTCCATCGCTTCCTACTCTTAGAATCCACTATAGAAAAGGTGTTACTAGACTTAGATAAATGTTCTATTGGTCCAACTATCAGCTATCAAGTCCACCGCTTCCTTTTTCTGCTAGATCTCTTGTGCTTTAAGCTGCTTGATTACTGGCATTTGGTATCTTTTGCATGACTTCTTCGGATAGGGTCTTGTGAAACCTTCTGTCCATTTCGGTGAAAAGAAATTTCCTGGCTGATAAAAATAACAACGAGACAATGTGAACCACACATTCTTGTAGAATTTGAGAGATGCAAAATTAACAAAAATAGGAATCGGGAGAATTTGTGTGATCATTGCAAAGGTGAGGAAAGTGAATGGAAAATTGATAGTGGTAGGGGAGGCCACTGACTTTCCCGTGGTTGATGAGGAGAGCTGAGAGAGAATATATGAAAGTAAACCATGTGGATGTGAGAGAATATGTGTTGAAGTAGAGAATATTTTATGTTGGTACACATGAACAACTCTTTCTTGTATCATCTAGATCACACAATCACGTTATATTTAACAACAATGCACCTACCTTCCAAAAGTTAAATTCTATACACATTGACAATACCTTTGCGATCAAATGATTGATTTTGAGGTAATTTAGTAGTTAAAAATAAGAAACATTAATATATTTAAATTTTTTATAATTATTAAATTTGGTTGATCATTTTTTTATCAAATTCTAATTTATAAATTAATTTTATTTCAATTTTTATATTTTTTTAAATTAATAAAAATCTAAAATATAATATATTTTAATTATAATTCAAATTTTAATAAATATAACACTTCACTTTTTCTACTCAGTTTTTGAGATATATGGCAACATCGAAATATTCTAACTTATATCACTCCACTAACGACACAAACCAAAGTAGTCAAAAATAAATAACAAAAATATCTTTGAGATACAAATATGGTCGGAACTTGGAAGTCTAGAGAGGGAAGATACCTTGAAATTGTATAATCCCCATTTTACCAACCATATTTTGAGCATGGGCTGTGACGTCATATGGACATAATGTACCTACGTCACGTGGATCTTTCATAAACAGCATGGTGCATAATTGTATGTGTTATGATATATAATTGAACCAGGCAAATTAAATAGTATCTTTAATTTATTTAAAGTGGTTTAATCTAACATCATGCTAATTATTTGGTCTTAATTTTAATTTTGGAAATACCTTGGAGGAAATAATTTCTAATCTTATACTTATATTTAAATTTCTATTTCAAAACATTAAATTTAAACGTTATTTCTGAACTTTTATCCACTCTGAATTCTAGATATGGAGTGTAAGAATTTATTTATTAATTATTACGATAAATTAGTATTATAATATATTTTTAGATTTTAATAAATTAAAAAATTGTAGTTATATGTATTTTATAGTGTATTTGTTATATTAAATTTAAATACAATTAAAATTGTTGTTATTTATTATTTATTTTTATTTGAATAAATAGATTTGAATGGTCGTTTAGTATCCAAACAACTTTTATATGTATTATTTGGCCAGAAGAATCTAACAGATTGATTATTTGAGAGAATATATAAAGAGGAAGTTCTCTTACTATAGAAGAAGATTGAAGATAATTGTTTTTATTTGCTGTTTTTAGAAGATTTATAAAAAAAAAAAAAATGTTAAGAATTTTGGTGAAGAATTTTCATTATGGGAATAATGCAAAAATAATGAAGAATGGCTAGAGAAACATAAGGACTATGAGAAAGAGAAAGAGAGATGTAAAAAAACTCATGACAAAGATAATATTGATGGGTAGGTGTTGAGAGAGATTGCAAAAAGTGTGGTGTTAGAAGCATGCAATAAATGATTGTTAAAAGGATATTGCAAATATTTTAGCATGGGTTCAAGGAGAATCCCATTAATTGGGAGACATCACATTGATGATGACAAGGTGAGAAAAGAAAGCTAAAAAAATGTTTGCACAAGTTGAATTCCTAGATAATTCTCAAAACAATATAAGTCAAGGAGAATCACTTTAGATAACAAAAAAGAGTAGGAAGAGGTGTTTATCTAAGATATGTTAATTTGTACTAACATTGGGAAGAAATAATTAAGAGGACCTGAAAAGACAAGGCACGTAGAAGAAGAGCAAATAATGGACTTATGGGATGATGAGAGACATCAATGGAAAATGAATATGATAGCCTGACTAAGGAATATCTCCTTATTGTGGTAGCCACAATGTAGGTAGAACGTGTAACATATAGTGGAATGCATGCCTAAAGAGGATAAAAAAGTTGAACTTCTAGCAAAATGTGTACAAGAGAGATCCGAGTGGACTCCAAGTGGAGTTATGAGAGAAGCGCTATTGTTAGATGTGCCTTTTGTGATTCATGATTTTCCTATAACTTTGAGTGCTGATTTTATTGTAGGCATGTATCATATGTGGATGAATATACAACAAAAGAGGAGGAGAATTTAGAAAGAGTTGTTGAGATTAAGAAGTACAATAGAAATAAAGAAGATGATGCAACTCTTGGTTTGAATATTGGTAGAAAAAATATGGAAGAAATGATAGCAATGAATTTGGGTAGTGGAATAGGCTAGAAGAGGAGATGAAAGATGAACATGAAGTTGATGTGTTCATAAAAATGGAGTAGTTGTTGAAGGTGAGACCTAAACTTAAGAGAAGAGAAGATGGGAATGGCTTAACTAATGCAATGATGGAAAAGCCAAGAAAATTTAAAGAAGAATGCAAACTGAAGCTTGAGGAGAAGAAGGTTGAGGGGTAGGTTATTCAAAGTAGATCAAAGAAGGAGGTGAATGAACAAACTAGAGGAAACATATTTATAGCAAGAATTTTGCAATTATAGAAGAGGGGAGATTGCAACCATGAAGGAAGATGAGGAACAATTAGAGTAGTAAGCACTATTAATAGTGCAAAGAGAAGTGGTATACTATGACTTTGAATTATAGTAGGTTGCAAGAGTAATGTTGAAGACATGTAAAGAAAATATGACAATATTGAATGAAGGGGTGATGTGCCACATATAGTTGAAGAATGAAATGAAAAGAAAAAATATGTTGGAGGAAGAAGATAGAGAGAATATAGGAAATATAATTTTTTTAAAGAGAAAATATAAAATAATGAAGACCAAATTATATGCAATTATTGATTTATCAAAAACCCTATGAATAAGAGGCTCACTTATTTTCAACCAAGTGAGCATGATGCAAGAACATCCATAAGTTTTTAATAATCATGTTAATTATAAAGAAAATAGAGTTTCTTCCATTTCCATCTAATGTGATAAAGAATGAGAATGATGACACTCCTAGTAAAAGTGGCACCAACATAACTTGTTTATTCCAAACACTTTAGAAAAAGAGAGATATCTTAATCAATATTTTCTCACTAATCTTCAATTTGGTAATAACATTCTTATGCAATTTTGTCATAACAATTCCAAAATTTGATAAAAAAAATTTTACACATATTTATATTTTAATATTTTTTTTTTGCACATTTATATTTTAATTTAAAAAATGAATTCATTATTTTATATATATATATATTAAAAATCACCTAAATGTATGTGTACCAGTTAAGGTTAAATTGTGTATGCATGGGTAAAAGTTGAATTTGTCGACTTATTTAGCCGTCTTATCATGTTCAAAAAAGTTGCAGAGAGAAAAAACAATAACCCTACGTAAAAATGTGGTGGCAACCTGCAGCCTTTTGATAACTATGAATGCGTTTGTAGTTTTCCGAGATGTTCCCATTTTAACAAGCTTCACATTTTTGTGACTCTGATGAAGTATGCTTAACCGGAGATTGAATCATGAAAAAATAGTGACAAAGGTTTCTTTCCCTTAATTTTAGGTCACTCTAAGCTAACAACTTACAAATGCGTTACGAGTATTAGTATTTTCCAGTTAATTTTGACAACTTGACAAATGCTTTGGGAATGAGATTTCATATTTTATTTGAAAATTTACAGATATTTATTTAATTTGGTTTGAAATTTTGCATTTAATTTGAATCATATAATTTGTATAATATTAATGTTTTAAAATTGTTATATATCATTTGGTCAAAAATCATATTATTTATATTTTGAATTAAAATATAAAACATTTAGAGGAGAGGCTTTTATTGTTGTGCAAGGAATACTACTAATTATAGTACTCTGTAAAAAAAAAAAAAAACATCATAAACTCTCAAAAAGATGCACATAAATATTTTATATTAAGTTATATAAGCTATATACCCCTGATCGGGGTGCCACGAGGAGGTTGAGAGGCGAGGTTTAGCGGTGGCACGTTGCGCCGTGCACAGACCACATGAATGACTCACCACTTCACATGATTTGTTGGGACATGATCACATGCCCGATAATAATGCTCACCGTAGGAGTAGCTAGCAACCATAGGGGAATGTCAGGAAATTCTGGGAAACATTGTCGGGATCGAATGTTAAGGCAAGATGCATGTCGGAGAGGTAGCACTGGTCCCGAAAGGTAGCAGGAAGAAACCGTAGCAAAGGTAGAAGGTTGGCATCAACAGCTGGTCATTTGGTATGTTCTGTGTCTCCTAACTTTGTTAGCAACCATGGATGTAATTGTAAATGGGATGTCTCTCTTCAAAAATCCCTCGGAAAGAGGTCGTTTTACCATTCTAATTCCCTGTCCAAACCTAAAATTAGGACATAGAATGATTCATTGTATGCATGCGACCCCTCTCCATAGTTATGTGGCCAATTTCGAATTTTCAGATAGTTTTCAGTCGATTTTTTTCATTTGAAAGGTTAAGTGTTCTGGGCTTTTACATCATGTTGTCTTTAGCTTTTGGTCGAAGTATGCCATGGTTGTTTCGATTTTCCCGGGCCCTGTGGTGATACCTTGCTTTTGAACCCCCTGTAATGTCTTTCCTCTTTTAGGTTTTGTGTTAGCATTGGGGAAGGGCTCTCGTCTCGCAATGCCAGGAAGGGATTTGGGTTGGTATGTCACCCAAAATGCTTCAGTCTGGCAATTGTATGAGATAGTTAGCATGGCTAAGCACGACCGTCCCAACAACAATACTAGAGGTGGCAATAGGTCCTGCTCTCAGACTCATTTTACCATTTTCCATTTACATTTCATGCAATGCTGTAGGGTTTGCAAGGTATAGTCTAGTTGTGGGTTATTCTGGGGGGGGGGTGCAAACATCCATTTGGGTTCCTGTTCATGCATTTTACACTATCCTCTAGTAGGTTTATGATGCGATTGAGTCGGAATACGCTGCATTTGAGTCTGCATTTGAGTTTGCCTTTGCTCATAGACGTATGTCATTCTGGGAATACCTTCTCTGACATTTTCCAAAGGAACAAAAAGGTTGTGGGCCCAACCTATAGTAACATCAATATTGTTATTGACTTCCATTTTCCTTACACAAGCCATGCAAAAGTAAAAACAGGTATCTCCAGCTCTCTGTCAGATAATCAGGGGCAAAATCGATTCCTGGCTGTACGAGGACACACAACAATGGAAAAAGGATAGACTACTAAGAAGCAGGGTAGGGAAAAAGGAAAGGAAAAGTAGGTTAAAACTATTGCAAGCGAGGCAGGAAATCTAAGAAAGAGGTTATTGAAAACCTTTTCGAAGCCTACACCATAGGAAATACTCCCCAAGTCTGCAATCTCATTCAGGGATGGGAGAGATAAAGTGGGCATAAAGAAGAAGACATAGAAATGCAGGAAAAAGAAATGGACTTCTTAGTTGATCCAAGAAATACTAGAGGACGATTATCCCTTTTCCACTAGTCTATTCATACTTACTGGACTTTTAAATGTGTTCTGGCAAAGGATATGACAAGCTTGCAAGAAGTGGGAGGAGATCCACATGTGGTCTCTCAGGTGATTTTTGTACTGCATGACATTAAAAAGGAATTGCAAGACATTCAGGTATCCTAGCATCATGCAACAACATGACTTGGAAGAATCGAGAGGCAAATTCAAACGCTGCACCAAGTGGACATGTTGGGGTCTAGTGTCAAAGACCTTGCACCGGTTGAGTCCTCGAATGACTGATTCACTGGTTCTCTTTTTTGATGTTTCATGTTTTCAGCGGATAGCATTTATATTTTCAGGTTGCTGTTAGACTTTGGTAGATATATTAGTATGCAGTCAATAGTCTATAGGAGGGAAAAACTATTTCAATACTGGATGGCTTTTAACTCGCTAAGATGGCCAACAGACCTCGTTTCTTTTGGGCAGGTTGAGGTTATCGTGTTTTGATATGTAAACCTACTTATTTTTTGATAAATAGAAAAATGGAAAGGCACTACTAAACTTACAAAAAAAAAGTTATATAAGCTATATAAATATGCCCAAAATGGGCTCAGACACTGATTAGACCAACACGTGTCAAACACCAAGCCTTAACATCACAAGTTGACAAGACATATTCTTTCAACTACCTCCAGCTCTGAATTACCAATTAAGTCAAAATGCACTACAAAACATTACATTGCTTTCTATCCAAGAGTACATGTATCCCCTCAAACAGTGAGTCATTGATTTTCCATTGAAGCAACAGATCCCATTGTTGGGTAATGCCTACACAAGAATAGGTGAAATGTGTGTTAGCCATATCTACATGTGTGTTTAACCATTCAACCTATTGAAGACAATAAATGACACCATTCAATTCAGTAATTAGTTCAGAAGATGCAATAAATGACACCAACCATTTCAATTCAAGTATTAAACATAGCAGCCCTTTCAATTTCAGAATTAAACATAGGAAAGCACAATGATAACATGAAAACTTATCGGCCATTGGATCATGTACAAATCAATCCAGAACACACATTTGAATTTGGGAGATGGAAATTCATGCCAATCTTCCCTACCAATTAAATTCTAGATAAAAAGACTATAAAACATCAACCCTTACTGTTTTTCATTTGAAACATTCATTCTACTCACCAGCTACTGCAGACATATAATCAGAGTGTTCACATACAATCAAAGTGTTCAAACAGTGTCATATTCATTGTATTCATCATTTGCTGGAGACATACAAATAGAGTGTGTGCACAATGTTACATTCATTCTCTTCATCAACTACTGGAGGCATACAGGTTTTTTGTTGAATAATGTTATTATATTAAGTACATTATCATTATTTTAGTTGAGAAACCAGGGTAAAATAAAGCCATTTTTAAATGAATAATGATACCAATGTCTATGTCTATTTATCACTTGTATATGCTTATTATAAATTTTCTTTTAATTATTAGAATATAAAATTAAGACGAGATAACTACAAGACTGCAAGAGCATAACTACAAGGAATTAGACATTTGAGATGCAACAAACATTCATATATTAGATATGAACTGGCTTATATTCTCGTACTTTCAAGTTTTTTCAAGGATTTTTAAATGTTTGAAACCTCTCTATGGCTAGTGCCTCCTTTCCTAAAGTTTCCTATGGCTTCTATCCTCACAACCTAGAAAAAACAATCAAGTAAATCCCACAACCATGCAAGAGAAAGCTAGAAATAGTGTACAAATCTGAAGTGTTGAAAACGAAGGCATCTATCATAATTCCACAGATAAATATATAGATGGACATAGATTGCACTCGTCCAGAAATTAGGAAGTTGCTCAATTAGAAAAATTTCATCTCATCTTTCTAAGACCTATTTCTAAGAAATACTTATTTCTAAGACCTGTTTCTAAGCAAGGTTTAGTGGAGGAATAGCTGGAAACTAGCTAAATGAAGCTACATCTGCTTATAACTGCCAAAAAACACCACACTGTCACCCTGCACCACCTTATTAACTACTGTTATCTGGGTGAATAGATAGCTAGTAAACTGAATTTCTAGAAACCAATCCTACCATCATTAAGGCATCCATTTCAAAAGGTCTAATGTGCTCCTCAGCCTAAAAGGAGAGAGTTGTAATGGTGATCGAGCACTCCATTTGAAAATAAATAAGGGTATAAAAGCATGGAATAAATATCGCAAGGGTTCAAGGCATCAAATTTTAGTAGCGCTTGGCCTTATCAAGAGCAGCAGTCATACAAATCAAGGACACATACTCAACTCAATGTAAAAAGCTCAATTTGAAGGTTTCTTGGTCCTGAAATATTTTTCCTTTAAGAAATAGCCATACAGAAGCCCATGGAATGTTGATATTGCACTAAGACCTGTGGTGACAAATTGACATATGTTTGCAGTTTGTTGAATGACATGTTTGGAAACAAATTGAAGCATTAAACAACCGAACTGAAGCAACGTATCATGGGCTTGCTCTCAAGAATCACTTTATGAATTTATTCAGTAAATAAATCCACCTTGATCTAACTATATAGCACAGATCTTAGACCTAGAAATATTCTAAAGTCGAAGCCTGAAAGAAAAGGAGCATTGACACATATAGACCTCGTCCTAGTGGATACTTCTCGGCATGGATCTTCAAGCAAGTATTTTTGTTTGAGAATATGTACCTATACAAGCTACTCAGAGCAAGCCAATGCCAAGGATCAGAGTGACAAATTTAATTTAATTGAGAAGATACAGTAACAATTTTTCTGAAGTGTGAGTAATTTTTAGATTTATATTTATAATTTCTGAGCTCTATAGTAGAATATAAGCCGACCTTTGTCACTTTCAGAAGGTCTAAGGCTTAGAACAAGACCAGTAAGCAGTGCCTTGCAATTTTCCATTGTTCCCAAAGCCACACATATGGCTCAAGCTCTCTTTAAAACTCTCTAAAACTGTGCCAACATATATTAAATAGGGTTTGAACTACCATGAATAAAATATGGCTCATGCAAACACTCTTAGAAGTCCATTTACAATACAAGAAGTCATTTTAATTTTTGTTTTAGTAGAGTAAATCAAGGCTTCAACATATTTAAACCTCACACTTCTCAAATTCCAATCACAAATCAGATGAGGGTTACACTTGTCTCTTACACAATTCGAAGTTCAAGTTGCCCACTGGAAATAGAACTAGTTTGTAAGGTTCTGGGAATTTTTTTCCCTATGTTTTTGTTAGTCCACTGGGGTTTTCAACAAAGTTTCTTTCTGTTCAAAATACAAAATTGAAATAACTACTCCTACATACATGTAACCTTCAATAAACAATCCTTTTATTTCAATAGTGCAACCAATCATACAATATAGTGCGAATCATTCAATAATCAAAGTAACAATGTAATCCAAATTAAACTGTTTAGGTAAACCAAGTATGTTCCACTGCAGTCTCAATAATTCACAAAATTATTCGTTGATATGGATGGATTATTAGGTTTAGTTTTAGCATTAAGATAAAATCCTTGCTGATAACACAATATACACTCAGACCCAACCTAAACTCTATTGAGTAAAATACCAAGTTTCCTACATAAATGCAAAAGTTCACAACAAACAACAAAAGAGGTCATGTTGTTAACAGTCAATAGGTATTACTTATCTTTGTCATGTTGATATTAGAAGTCATACATAAATACTAATTACTTTGTGCATTTGTACTGTAATACTTATCAAAATTTCTACTCATGTTGTACTCGAATACAATTTTGACATGGTATTATTAATTCTATACTTATTCGCAAGAGTTATGTACAAGTAATTCATGTTCATGAATGATGGGTGAACTACTGAGAAAAATAAACAATTTTTTTTTTAAATCAAAATTTAGTGGTAAATCTGCAGGTTGTTGTAGCCATGCCAAGAGTTTCATTTGCAGATCATACAAGGAACAGGAGGAGGCGAGGGACGAGGGGGGCCCAACTATGGAGTATTTCATCAGATGAGGATAGGGGGGGTGATGTAAATTCTGCCAATGCTGCTAGAAATGTCGTTGAAAAGGACTTTGTGGTAACAGATCATGTTATCCCACCATCAATCGCAAAGGCACCTTCAACCACAGTGCAAGGTGCAAGTCCAAAAAATAAAATCAGTGCCATTAGAGGCTAGACAAAGCAATACATGCTCACTGCAATTGATGACATCAAGTTTAAGGGATATTCAATCCATGCATCTGCAAAAAAACATGGTATTGCTGCCTCTAACATACATTATTGGATAAATGGGTTGACTAATAGAAAGTGTAGAGGGCCTGTTACAGTTATAACTGAAGAGGACAAGGATGAGGTGGTCGAATGGTGTAAGGAGATGGCCTAATTGGGACATGGGTTAGAGCTTATACAACTTAAATCCATAGTAGCTCAAATCTGTCAAGGGAGGAAAAACCCCTTCAAAGATGGTTTTCCTGGTAAATCATGATGGAGTGGGCTTAAAAAGAGGCATCCAGACTTTGTGTTACATACAACTGAGGGCCTTTACAGAGACATGGATTTAAATATACACCCTGCAATTGTGCCCAAATTCTATAACACTCTTTCTGATGCATAAGAGAAACAGTCATATGCCTGAGACCATATATGTAACTGTGATGAAACATGCTTATAGACAGGAAGGAATTGTGTTATGCGGGTAATTGCTAAGAGAGGGAGTAGAAATTTTCCTAATATATTTCCTAAGAGCAAGGAGTGGATCACCATTCTTTGTTGTGTGCAATTGGTTCATCAATACAGATATTTTATCGATTTAGAGGTAAAACTCAACTAAAAATATATATACAGAATTGTGAACTAGGTGCATTCATGGTTGCTCATCCACATGCATGGATGAAAAAGGAAATATTTATGAATTGGATTTTCCACTTTGTTGCATTTGTACCAGGTGGTGTCTTTCCTGAAAATAAACACGTTCTGATTTTAGATGGCCATGGAAGCCACATGGCTGTGCAGACAATTGAGGAGGACAACCATTTTGGCATTGAACTGTTACCATTGCTAGATCATACCACTCATAGATTGCAATACCTTGATGTTAGTGAATTTGGGCCTTTCAAGAAATATTTCAAGGTTGAGCAAGCTCTGTGGATGGCAAATAAACCAGGGGTGGAAGTAAAGAGGTTTGAGCTAGCTGATCTTGCAAGTAAAACATTTAAAAGGGCTCTCACACCTTCTAATATCAAGGCTAGATTTAGGAGGATTGGTATATGGGCACTTAATGTTGATACTCTTATGCATGATGCTGGTTGTAGCCAAGAATTTGATGTGGAAGTTCAAGAAGTAGAGAACTTACAAGACCATGTCGGTGCCCAAGAAGATGTAGTTGATGATGAAGGCATAATGTCCCTTTCTATATGGAACTTCTATGGGGATGGTGATGAACATGCCAGTGAGACATAGTTCATTCATGAACCAACAAACAATATCATTGAGGCTATCACACCCACTGAACCACCTGAAATTATGCATGTGATATTCCATACGAGGCAGTTGATCAAGGGAATGAAAATGAAAAAAAATTAAACAATGAGAAATTGAGCATTCCAACCCAAGTAAGCGAACCAACATGGTTGGAAGAGGTCGTGATGAATATCATTGGAAATAATGTGTTTACCACCAATGAGGAAAGCATGGACATGCCTTCACAACCATCAGAGTTGAACACCGAACTTGTTCATTATTTTGTGGACAATGGATAGCTAAAAGATGAGCCTATTAAACATGAAGTACTTGAAGAAGACAACAATGGGGGCCAATCAAATGTCCCAGGTGTTGAAATCCAAGTGTAAGGTCTTAAGGAGCATGGGACAACAAAGAAGAGAATTCTTGGTTCATTCCTAAAGCTACCAGTAGAGAGAGTGAAGCCCTCATCAAGGAAATCAACATTAGATTGTCTTCATTTGGGGAGGAGTTCACTATTTCTCACATCTGAATATTATATGAATTTAATGTTTGAGTCTGAATGTAAAAAGAATGAAATTTAGGAATCTAAAAAGAGAAATAAGGCGTTAGCCAAGGAAAAGAGAGCTGCAGGGATTGCAACAGCAGAAGCTCGAGCAAAGGAAAGGTTGGAAAGATAAAAAGTAAGGGAAGATAAGGAACATCAATAGAAATTGGAAAGGAAAGAGAGAGACAGGCAAGAAAGGTTCAACAAGTGTTGGAACAAGGAGGAGGGGTGACAAGCAAGGAAGACCATGGTCCAAGCTAGTTTGAAGCAAATAGGTTGATTTCCAACACACTGGACCACATTTCAGAGCACACACCATCATACCAAGACCTAATTAACATCCAAGTCCCCTGCTAACAACCAGGGGTTATGCCCACCTCTTATACTAGTGCATTTTTAAATCCTAATTGTGTTTATATGACACATACATTCAGTGTTGGGGTTAGTAACACAAGTGGAAACTTGGGCTACTCAGTCCCTCCATGGCTACAAGGAGAAAATTGGAGTCAAGCATATGGAAACATTCATGCACATCCTAATTAACCAATCTTGGGAAGTCCGCCATACATGGGTCAAACATGCAACTCAACAATTTTGGGCAATGCAGGAAATGGAGGCCATTAAGCATATGGGTGGCATGACTTAATTTTTGTAACCACATTGCAATGTGAATTTTGTAAGGATGCAATATGTTGAATGTTTACTATAATAGTTCATGGATTGTGGTCCATTTCATGTTTAATATGTTACATGGTTAATATAATATTTCATGGTTCATAAATTAGGTAAGAAATTCTAAAAACACTTTCAGTATTAGGTTATCCTATATATTATTGTTGCATTCAAGGAAGTAATTGGACCTTTAATATGTTATGTGCATGGAGTAACCTTTTCAGATTGGTTTCATAGTAGAAGATACACTTCTACATAGTTAAGGATTATCAAGTTCATTAGATTGAGGATTGAAAATGGTAAATTTACCATTCTTATTATTAATGTTTGTTAATGGTCACTTTGATGGTCAAGGAACAAAAGTAGATCAACCGAAATAAAAATTTTGAACTCTGTTGGGATAAATATATTGTCAAGGCCTTGCCCTAGTCTATTTGAAATGATAAAATAATTAAGTTGTATACATAACTACAGCTCACAAGCTTATACATTTAGAAGTCGAGGATTTATCCCCCAATTTCAAACATAGCATTTTCAATAATGAAATATAACAAGAATAAGATAAACATAGTCAACTCATTAAAAATACACAGTAATTCCTAATCTTTCTTAGATGGTGCATAACCTGATTAGAAGAAGCATAAATAACAACCATCCAACTACATGTGAATAACTAAATATCTCATGCAACTAAAAACAAGAATAGAGATGCAATTGATAACAAACATAGAGAAACATGGACATATTAGCTAGAGAATAATAATAGCCAACAAAACTCATGCACAAAGCCAAGATCATACCAACAATCACAACAATTTGCAAGTTTCTCATATTTTGAAAAGAAAAATTGTAACATAGGTAGATCAATTGAAATAAAAAAATTGAACTCTGTTGGGATAAAAATATTCTCAGGGCCTTACACTCAGTTGTCTGAAATGTTAAAATAATTAAGTTTTATATAGAACTCCAACTCACAGGTTGATACATGTCAAAGTCGAGGATTTATCCCCCAATTTCAAACATATCATTTTCAACAATGAAATATAACAAGAATAAGATGCACAATCATCTCATTAAAAATACACAAGAATTACTAATCATTCTTAGATGGTGCATAGCTTGATTAGAAGAAGCTTAAATAACAACCATCCAACTACATATGAATAACTAAATATATCATGAAACTAATAACAAGAATAGAGATGCAATTGTCAACAAACATAGAGAAACATGGATAGATTAGCTAGAGAATAATAATAGACAACAAAACTCATTCAAAAATCCAAGAGCATACCAACAATCATAACAATCTACAAATTTCTCATATTTTGAACACAATTTTGTAACATAGGTAGATCATCTAAAATAAAAAATTTGAACTATGTTGGGATAAATATATTCTCATGGCCTTGCCCTGGTCTGTCTGAAATGTTAGAATAATTAATTTTTATAAAGAACATGTTAAAATAATTAAGTTTTATAAATAACATGTTAAAATAATTAAGTTTTATAAAGAACTCCAATGCATAGGCTGATACATTTAGAAGTTGAGGATCTATCCCCCAATTTCAAACATAGTATGGTTAGGGAAGATTGGTAAGCATCACACATTATGGTCAAGCATTGAGTCCTTTACTTATTCGAGCCAGGAACTACTCTATCGTACACAAGTTAGGGGTGGCAACATAAGCACATATAAATGTCAAAAATACAATGCATATCATCATCAAATACAAAGCATCAACACCAATTGATCATCAGAAATCCATCACCATTTTCTTAATTAACTGCTTAGTAGGTGTTAGCCACCTATAATATTTGATTATACCAAAAGGTGGCTAAGACTGTTCGAGCCTTCAAGGAAAAAATTTCATTACTAAAAATTGTTGGCTCTTGAAGACTCTTGAAGGCCTCCTGCCTTTCCTCTGACCAAAACTTCACTGATATTCCCATTTTACACTCAGAAATCCTGCTGATTTCCAAGCTAGAAGACTGTTGTAAAACCATCATTTTTCCCCTCCCCCTTTTCCAAAGCTAACCTCCATTTGCTCCCTTTTCTCCATAAAACTCCTTTGATTTCATGATTCCTCTTCTTCCTTTCATAAAAATCACTTGTATAATCTTAAAGACTCACTCTTTAGCTTTACTGAAAACCCCCAAATTCATTGAAAACCTTGAAAAAATACAAGTTTTTATTAATAAAGCTTAAGCCCCTTGCACTGAGTCTTTAACCATTTTCTTCCATACACTCACACTCTGGAACTAAGCGCTAACCTTTTTCCGGCTCCTATCGCATCGCAAACACAAGAGCGCAAGTCTTTATGCCATTATAAAAGTTTCGATGCGATCGCGCGATCGCATCGCAATATTCCAATGAGAAGATTAAAGCGCCCTCGCCCGATCCGCGATTTGCGATACCCCCGATCGCATCATTATTTTGTATGTATATACTGTGGGCTCGCCCTCCGTACTTAAACATTGTAAATATTTCATTCCCGATCGATCTTTTTCTTTGTAAAAACCCAAAACCCACTTTTCCAAAGTTTTGGTCTAAAAACCAAAATTACGTGTTAAAATTTTTAATGGGTTGATTGAAAGACCGATCACGCAATCGCAATCGCAGAAAATGCAATGGGTTGATTGAAAAGCCCGGGCCCGAAGTTCCGATATGCGATAGGCCCCTTCTTTTTTAACCCCCCGGTCATATCATTCTCCATGCACCCAACGGCCCCGCAATCGGGCGCCTAACCCTATTTTTTATGTTTTCCGCTCACGAATTATTAAAATTTTAAGTTATTTATAAAAAATTTGGTTTTTATTATTTCTCTAAGGTTTTTCCGCCGGTCTGAAATCCGAGTAGTCTCCACGGTCGATCTGATCTGCAGATCCGACGGTGCGGAATCCATCAAGCCCGGTGGTCCCCGCCATTCCACTAACCCATCCCAAAAACCGTGTGGTATCTATCGCACCGCCTTTGGGCGAGGGCGGTTTTTTCCCAATCAGCAGCGATTCCATACACTGCTTGACACGTGGCTTGGCCACTGTTCCAAAAACCGCTGTCCATCGCACGTTATTGTTCGGACGAGGACGCTGAGCGATATCACCGTGGACCGTTCGATCTGAAGCCGCTCATCCAACGGCTATCGCTCGATGAAGATGCCCGACACTTAAAGTGGTCCCGGCACAACGTTAATTTAATTTCTGCCGTCGATCTGATCTGCAAATCGACGGTCCATATTCCATCACCCTGATTCCGTCACCCAGTCAACGATTCTTCGTTTCGACTTTCCCTTTGCTCCCAACTGTCGATCTCTGCGCGATCGACGACCCTGATTAAATCCTCCTTCTGCCTTTCCTCCGGCTCCATCTGATTAATCCCGAACGTTGGATGATGCCATCCAACGGCCATGATTCCCCCACATATCCTCTGCAGGATTTTATAATTATTTTTCGTTTTTGCAGGGTTTGAATGATTTCTTTGCTACATTTGAAGAAATTTCGAAGGGTAAGGGTGATGATCCTCCCGCCTTCGGTCTACCACAAAAAATCAACTGCAGGGTTTTTAATTTCACGTTTCATCGTGTTTATCGAGCACATATGCCTTACGAACCCTACACAGCCCTGCACAATAGCAAGAAAACCAAGAATCGGGCACAGTCAAAGAGTATCAGTGCCAAAGACCAAAATGTAGCAGATGAAGATTGAAGACAGATTTTTGGAATTACGGCTAAGAATGATTATCAAAAGCCTAATCCCCCCAAATTAAACATAGTTAAAGAGAAACCATAAGTGTTTAACCAACAGAAAAGGCTTCCACCACTTCATTTTGAGGCGAGTTGATTCCTCAGCCACCACAGAGACACCTGTTGCCTCAAACCTTTCAAACAGAGGCCAAAGTTATTGCTTAAAGAAATATCTACCTCCAGCGCTGCCAAGAAGTTAATTGTGCCATAGGAAACTAATGCAAAAAATATCTGCAGAATTACTCCACATTATGCAGAGCCTCAAAGTCATCAAAACTCCCATCGAGCTATGATATTAATTGTAAAACAGTTAATACAGAGAAACACCTGTAAACTTCTTCATCGAGCCCCTCAAAAGGCCAAGAAGTCTTGAATCTGTATTAATTACCTTAGGAGATATTTTATCAGATCTCACCTCCACATCCTTCCATAAATACTTCTGTAGAAGATGAGAATTTTTTGGTTGATTGGCTATTGTTTGATCACAAGTTGTAATACTGAAGCCCTCTGAAATAAATACATAGTCTGTTGAAGTTGAAGAAGAAACTGGAGTCTTTGAAGTCTTGATGATGTTGTTGCATGCTTGTTCTTGAGAAGGTTCTATCATTGGATCCATGAGCTTGGCTGTTGGTGAAGTATTCTGAACTGTTTTATGTTTTTCCCCTGTTTTCATTATGTTCCATAATTTCTTACTACAGTAGGCTGAAATTTTTAGGCTAAGAAATGACTCTTGGAAGCACCTTAGACCTGTTCACCCTTCACTGTTTAATGTTTTCTGCTGCTGAAGTATTTTAGAGGCTTTAATCTTTCTCTTTAGTCTTCATGTTTGTTTATTTCCTTAATAGTTTGAACAACTGGTTTCAGCATGATTATGGTTTTCCCTACTTGTCTGCTCCCACTTAAAAACCGTTATTGAAGTATCCCTTTGAAGTTCTTTGCTTACAATGAATCAGAGAGGTCTGTTTTGATCTTGCCCTTTGTCCTCACTTAAAAATTTGGCTTAAAGGTCATTATATTTATGATCATAGATGTTTTTAGGTGTTCCCTCTTCTATGACTGCAATTATCAGTGCATATTTTATGTTTTCTAAGTCATTTGAAATAATATCTTTGAGGAAATAGGGTGTTCCCCAAATCTTAGATTTCATTTTAAAAGTTGTTTTGGAGTCATTATTTGCTTAAGGTGTGATTTGTAGATTTCATGGTTAGCCTTGTCTATTAAAAAGCTCTTTATTGTTCAAGTTATGCTTTCAAATTCCCTTTTTTGAGAGTTAAACCTCTCTTTCTAAATCATTAATGTTCATCTCATTCCAAAAACAAAAGGATCCTGTGGCCAAGTTAGATTTGCCCTTTGATATCCCATATCCATTGATGATTTTGTTATGACCTTTTCTTGACTCCATTTCCCAATGAAACAGATATTTTGTTGTCCTATATATCTTTCCTAGGCCCTTCATGTTCTGTTGTATCATTCCAACCAAACAATCAAACAAATAAACACCTGCACTTAATAACTAGTCTAAAATCAATATTCTAAGCACACAAGATAAACCTTTGCAAAAAAACATTTGAGAGATCCCTCTCTGATAACAGGAGGAATAGATCCTCTAACTCTAAAGATTGGTTCTGATGTTGCCTTGTCTTTTGATTTTCCAAACTATCAAAACACGGGACACCAACATAATGGCGATCACGGTGGGACTCTGAGTAAAATCTGCAAAACAAAACACCCACTGTCTAAGTATAACACAAGTAACCTTTTTCAAGCACTACCAAGCAATGGTAATCATGATAGGATCTTTTGAATCAGTGACAAACTAAGTAACCCTTAGGATTCTTATAAAGCCTTATCAAACCTTGAAGGATTCAGTTGCCAAGCCATAAGAGTGAACTCTGTATGTTTTGACACCCTAGCTAAGTTTTAAAACAGATTTAGGACACTCTCATAACCTATAAGACCAGAATAACTCATAAAAACCCAAAAACATTTCAGTTTGGCTTCATAATAAACTTGGTGATGGACCATAAAACCTTTACCTCTAAAAGAGCTAAAAATTTCCATCTGTCGACTCCACGATCCTAAAAAATAGACCTTAAGACTCCACTGGGAAGACCCCAAGTCTTAACAGCATCATACAAACTCGGCTAGAAGACTTTAAGATTAAAATTTTACTTCTTCTGAAAAGATCAGTTAGCCTCTTAAAGATTGTCATATTTGGTTAAAAATTTTCTTTTTCAACTTGGTCTGAAAAACATAGCATAGTGGCTCCTAGAAAGATTCATACTAGAGCCTACCCTGACCCAAACCCACTGGAAGAAGCTGACAACCCTAAAAGTATACTTAGGAAATCTTCTAAGATAAAATTTTCAACTGTTTTCAAATCACCCATGAGATCTAATTCAGTCCCTGAAAATCTCGCAGCCCTACACCAATCACAAGTCGACTTAAGAAATCCTTTTATAACTAGGTCACTTGATGATATAATTTAGATAGATTCCGAGTCCTCACTTTCATCCCCAGAAAAAAGTGAACAACCTGGTAGTAGAGAAACCACACCACCTGATTTACATTTCCTTCTCAATTTAGGTGTCTCTCATCCAAGGTCAGCTCAACAATCTATCCCTGGTACATCCACATCTGTCCACCCAACATCCCCTGTCCAAACCACCCCACTTCAACCCACTTTCCCTTTTGTAAATCCACCCCCACCACTTATCATGGTAGCATGGTATGCTCCCCTAGTCCTTCCTATACCATTAATCAATCTCCCACAGGACTACCAATCCAAAATTCCATTATATGATGCTAACAATGCTACAACTGCATCACAACATGTAGACAAAATGAATGACTACTTTGACAGAAATGAAATTGATGATGATTCTATCAAGCTTAGGTTATTTGCTCAGAGCTTGGGGGGAGATGTAAGAAAATGGTTTAAAATTTTAGCCCCCCATAGTATTAATGATCTCCAAGGCTTCCATCAAACATTCTTGAACAAATGGGAAGTGAAGAAGAATCCTCTCCAAGTCCTTTCTGATTACAAAAATCTCCATAGAAACCCTAGAGAAAGTGTGCAAGCTTATTGCACTAGATTTAATATTGTGTATAATGCCCTTTCCCCAGAACTAAAACCTCCACAGGGTGCAGCTTTAAACAAGTTCCCTGAAGGGTTTGACTCTGACATGACCTATTCACTAAGAGAGAGAGATTTTGAAACTCTTGAAAATATGCAAAGGGGTGCTCTTTCTACGGAATTCAACTTAATGGAGAAGAAAGAAAGAATGAAAACTGAGAAGAGAGTATCTTTTAGAGAGGAATCCCCTCCTTCTGCTTCAAGCTCAAAAATGGAGAGAATGATGGAAGAAATGATGAAAGAGATGAGCATAATTAAGAAAGAACAAGCAAATCAAAACCAAACTCCACCCCAAAACAATCAAAACGGAAATAGAAATCAGAATTATTGAAGAGACAACAATCAAGACAAGCAAAAAGAAAGTGACCAACAAATTATACCTCCTTTTCAACAGAAATATGTAGATCAATATGAGGAAGACAGGGAGTTGGAAAGGTTGGAAGAATCACACGTAAACTTGATTGGATCAGACAGTGGGGATGATGTTTTCCTCACTGAGGAAGAACAAGGTTTCTTCTCTTATGATCAAAATACAAACACCTATGAAGATTCTGATGACTATAGTTTGGGTTTTGAAAATTCAATCATGGAGGTACATAAACAGTATGACCTTAGGAGCAAGGGAAGTATAGATAATTCGAAAGATAAGAACACTAGCACTGCTGTCAAGAAAAACGAAGAAAAATAGCCAAAGAGGACAGCAAAAAAAACCAACATTTCGGCCAAAAAACCAGACTTAAACAAAGGTAAAGGTGTCCAGCCAAATGTTGAACAGATTACGCCTAGCACTTCAACTAGTGGTCCTAATAAAACTATCCCCATCACCAGTCCAAACAAGGTTCAGCAAATCAAAGTTGCTAAAAATAATTCAATTGAAAAAACAGATGTAAATATCAACAAGTCAACTATTCCTTTCAGCCTTGAGGGAGAGATTGCTAAGATAAAAATTACCATCCCCCTAGCTGAACTAGTAACCCAAGAAGTGTACAAAAACCAAGTTTTGAAAGCTTTGAACTTAGGAAGTGATACTGACGCCTTAAACTTGACTGATGATAAACCTGAGTTGTTGTTTGGTCCTGAAGTGGAAGGAAAATATCAAGAAGGGCCTATCCCTCCCTTCTATATTAGCTTGAACATACACGAGAAAATTTTACACAATGCCATGTTAGATTCGGGAGCTTCGCACAATCTGATGCCCAAGGTGGTAATGGAGAGCTTAGGCTTAGAGATTACTAAACCATACAAAGATTTGTATTCTTTTGAATCAAGTCGAGTCAAATGTTTGGGTTTAATCAAGGATTTATGTGTTACTCTAGCTCAGATCCCTGCTAAGAGTCTGGTTATGGATATAGTTGTAGCTGACATTCCCCCTAAGTATGGCATGCTCTTATCAAGATCTTTGGGAGCCAAACTTCAGGGCAGCCTTCAAATGGACATGTCTTACGCCACCATCCCTGTTTTCAACCAAAACAGAAGACTGTACAGAGAATATCACATGAAGTACATGGTGAGCAACATAGACAAACCAAAAAACTCTCCAATCTATTCTATTTAGTCAATTTTAGATTCCTTTATCTTATGTAACGAAGATGAAATTACTCAACAATATAAAGAGAACATAGACCCAATCAGTTCACCACAACAATCCAATCTTCCCTTCGATCAAATTCAAGACATTGACAATCAACAGCAACAAGAAAATGAAAATAAAGATGGCATACTTTGGAAAATAAACTTTGATGGATCCTGTAATAAAGCAAGCGCAGGTGCAGGCGTGTGGATCCAGAATATGAATCAAAGTTTCTCATACAAACTGGATTTCCCATGCAATAACAATATTGCTAAGTACGAAGCACTTCTCCTAGGTTTACAATTGCTCAAACAATTACAGGCCCAAAAGGTAACAATCCTAGGAGATTATGAACTTATCGTAAAACAAATCAAAGGAGAATACTCAGCCAGAAATGCGAGGCTTAGGGAATATCGGAACGCTGCTCTCGATCTATTGAAAACCTTTGAAAAATACGAACTCATTTTCATTCCTAGAGCGTTTAATTATTTGGCAAATGAACTCGTGTTTAATGCCAGTAACTGTCAAATACCTAACATAAACGAACAACTCACCGTAAAGGTAAAACACAGACCTGTTGTGCATGATAACGAAGATCACTGGCAGGTGTTCGACTCTGACAAACACATAGATGATTTCTTAAAGTCAGAAAACAATTTCTCCATACCTACATTAGAATCGAGCCATAATCAAAACTGTCCATATATCGAAGAAATCCCAGAAGCCGAAATAACACACTCTGCTAATATAAATCATTATGAGAATCCGTTTGAAGCAGAGTTAATTGACAACATGGACCAAAAAGACCTGGAAGTTTTAGAATGTAAGAACGGTTCAATTCCAAGAGGTCTCTCACCTTTGGAACACCTTTTCGACTTTAATAATGTAGCCAAAGAACCAAAAATGGAGCCTGTAGAAACAAACGTAGAAGAACACAACATAGGCTCCCTAACAGAACCCAAAATGATTAAATTGTATAGCACTCTTTCAACTCATATGAAATCTCGATACATTGATCTGTTTAAGGAGTTTAAAGATGTTTTTTCCTGGGCATACACAGATCTGAAGTCTTACGATACCAACATCATTCAGCACAAGATTCCCTTGAAGGAAAATCAAAAGCCCTTCAAACAAAAACTGAGGAGAATAAACCCACTTTTATTACCTTTAGTTAGAGCCGAAATTGAAAAGATGCATGATGCTGACATTATAGTACCTATTAGGTTTTCAGAATGGGTATCAAACTTAGTTTATGTTAGGAAAAAGACAGGGGAGATCAGACTCTGTATCGATTCCAGAAACCTAAATAGAGCATCCCTAAAAGACAACTACCCATTGCCCAAGATGGACCATATACTTCAGAAGGTAGTTGGGTCTAAAAGGATATCACTCTTAGATGGGTTCTCGGGTTACAATCAAGTGTTAGTGTTCCCAAGTGATCAAATCAAAACTGCTTTTACCACACCTTGGGGCACCTTTATGTATGTCAAAATGCCTTTCGGGTTAATGAATGCAGGGGCCACCTTCCAAAGGGCCATGGACATAGCCTTTTCTGAAGATATTGGCTATTTCATAATTATTTACCTTGATGACATAATCGTTTTTTCAAAAACTAATGAAGAACATCTAATTCACTTGAGAAAAGTTTTTGAGAAGTGTAGGAAATTTGGCTTGTCATTGAGTCCTAAGAAAACACTCTTTGGTCTCCAAGAAGGTAAACTTCTTGGCCACATAATTTCAGAAGAGGGAATCAAAATAGACCCTACTAGGATAGATGGCATATTGCAGATTAGCCATCCAAGGAGCCTCAAAGAATTGCAATCTTTCATTGGGAAGATTAATTTTTTGAGAAGGTTTATCCCCAACCTTGCTAAGATATTAAAAAACATTACAAACATGCTTAAGAAAGATGTCGGTGTAAAATGGACTTTACCAACTAAACAATCATTCGAACTGGTCAAACAAGCTCTTACTCAAGCACCAGTCCTGATTAGTCCAGATTTTACCAAAGATTTTTACATCTTTTCCTTTGCATTTGAACATAAAATAGCTGCAGTTTTACTTCAAAAGAATGATTTGGGGCAAGAACAACCAATATCTTTCTTTAGTAGGGCCTTAAGAGATGCTCCTCTCAAATATAACATCATGGAGAAGCAAGCCTTAGCATTAGTGAAAGCATTAAAAGACTTTAGGGTCTATATTTTACACTCTCACATAATTGCTTTTGTTCCACATACCGTTGTCAAGGACATTCTAAGTCAAGACCCTGATGGTAAAAGGGGAAAATGGATTGCAACTATTCTTGAGTATGACTTAGAAATTAGGCCCACCAAACTGGTCAAAGGACAAGGATTAGCAAAACTTATGGTTGAGTCTAACTTCCAAGCACTAGACATCAATATGGTAGATGCGTTGGAAGAAATAGAAGAATCTGATGCTCCTGTTATTGAAAAAACATTTCTAAATTCTCCTTGGTATGCTAACATTATTTATGTGCTTTTATATTTAAATGCCCCTCCTTCTTTGTCTAAAAATAAAGCTAGATTTTTGAAACAAAAGGCTTTGATTTTTTTCATCTTAGATGGAGTATTATATTGGAAAAATGATGTTGGAATTTTTCTCAAATGTTTACTTGAAGATGATGCAGGAAAGATCATGCATGAATTGCATGATGGAGAATGTGGAGGTCACCTCTACTGGAAGGACACAGCAAACAAAATTCTTAGATCTGGTTACTATTGGCCTACCCTTTTCCCAGACACTCAAAATCTGGTCATGTCTTGCCATAAGTGTCAAATCTTTGATGGCAAAAGAAAACTCCTTCCCTTACCCTTACATCCTATCAGAGTTGAGGCACCTTTTCAACAATGGGGGTTGGACTTCATTGGGGAAATTCATCCATCCTCCTCAGCTCAGCATAAGTGGATCCTCACAGCCATTAAATTCTTTACCAAGTGGATAGAAGCTATACCCTCCAGAAATGATAATGACTCTGTCATTATCAAGTTTCTTGAAACCAATATCCTATCCAGATTCGGTTGCCCCAGAAAAATCATAACAGACAATGTTGCTGCTTTTAAATCTAAGAAGATGGTTGATTTCTGTCACAAATACCACATAACCTTGGGCCACTCCACTGCTTACTATCCCCAAGGGAATGGATTAGCTTAATCTTCCAACAAGAGTCTCATCAATATAATCAAAAAATTGTTGGAACAAAATCAGAAATCATGGCACAGTAAATTGGTTCATGCCTTATTGGCTGATAGGTTGACTAAAAAGAAATCAATAAACATGTCCCCCTATCAGGTAGTTTATGGCATGGATGCAATCTTTCCCACCTCATTGGGAGTGCCGGTAATGAAGCTTCTTCAAGAAGTGCAGATTGAAGAGAATGATCTGCAGAGAAGAATCAACCAGACCATCCATTTACAGCAAACCAGAGAGGAAGTCTATGAAAGAACACAGTTAGTTCAAGAAAATATGAAGAAGCTATTTGATAAAAGGACTAAGACAAACAATTTCCAAGTTGGAAACGTTGTTCTTAAATGGGATTCAAGAAGAGAAGAGAAGGGAAAACATGGCAAGTTTTAGAATTTGTGGAAAGGGCCCTATATTATTCATGCTAAGAGGGGTCACAATACATTTTTCTTGAAAGAACTGAATGGAAAAGAACTGTATGTAGGTCCCTTCAATGGCAGGATGCTCAAGCATTACTTCCGCCAAGAATCTTAAGTTTCAAAGCATTTAATTTTTTATTGTAAATATCATAGTATATCCATTGCATTCAAAGTTAGAAAAACCAAAAACATACAAAAGAAAGAAAAGAGGACAGATTGTGAAAACAAGAAAGGCACAGCCCCATGTTAAAAATAAAATAAATTCTAAAAGTGTGCAAGCTTAAATGCCACTCCTACTAAACACGCTTCTAGTTAGTCAAACAGCCTAATCTTGACTAATTAGATTTTGAATTTACTGCTGATAGGATAGTAAAATTGATTTTCCAAACTGTTTAAATCTTGGCTTATCAGTAGGTAGATTAGGATAGAAATTAAAGGTTCAAACATGATCAAAATCTGAACCTAAGTTTCCAAAAGAGAGATGACTCAAATCTGTTTCAAAATTCTAAGTCAAATAATGATTCTAAATAGCTCAAAGTCTGAACCAGAAAACAAGGAAGAAACAACTCAAAGAAGAGTCAAAACAGAGCTGTAAAAAGAGTGAAGGGAGTGCTTGAATTTTCAGATCTTAAGCCTTCCAATTTTGATTTAATTTTCTGCAAATAATAATCTATGTGCAGCTTGATTTTATGCCATAGATCAGCATCAAATTAGACTGATCAATCCTAACTTGAATGCTTTTTAAATTTCTGTTTTAGCAAAATTAGAAAATAAAAGTCTGTTGGACAGTTTAATCCCAATAGATAGTAGATTAGGTAGAGAATTATATGGATTCAACTGTTTAATCTGAATCCATGGAGAAATAAGTAGGAATAGATTAGATTTTTTCTTTCAAAAAGAATAAAATATTGTGAGAGAGTTTGCCAATCCAAGTGCACTCTAAATGAATAAAAAATGTTATATTTGTAGGATTGGGTAGGTAGAAAGCTTGTTGATAAAAGATCCATTGTTTTCCATGGCTGTTAGCATTTCCAGAGAAAAAGAAGATCATTTAATCAAAAAAGGGCAGCCCAATGGATGAGGCAACTGATCAACCTCCCAAAGAATTCAGGTCTGAATTCTTGATGCCTTCAAGAAGGCACCATCCCCAAGTGGAGCCACTGTTAGCCACCTATAATATTTGATTATACCAAAAGGTGGCTAAGACTGTTCGAGCCTTCAAGGAACAAATTTCATTACTAAAAATTGTTGGCTCTTGAAGACTCTTGAAGGTCTCCTACCTTTCCTCTGACCAAAACTTCACTGATATTCCCATTTTACACTCAGAAATCCTGCTGATTTCCAAGCCAGAAGACTGTTGTAAAACCATCATTTTTCCCCTCCCCCTTTTCCAAAGCTAACCTCCATTTGCTCCCTTTTCTCCATAAAACTCCTTTGATTTCATGATTCCTCTTCTTCCTTTCATAAAAATCACTTGTATAATGTTAAAGACTCACTCTTTAGCTTTACCGAAAACCCCCAAATTCATTGAAAACCTTGAAAAAATACAAGTTTTTATTAATAAAGCTTAAGCCCCTTGGACTAAGTCTTTAACCCTGTTCTTCCATACACTCACACTCTAGAACTAAGCGCTAACCTTTTTCTGGGGCTTATCGCATCGCAAACACAAGAGCGCAAGTCTTTATGCCATTATAAAAGTTCTGATGCGATCACGCAATCGCATCGCAATATTCCAATGAGAAGATTAAAGCGCCCTGGCCCGATCCGAGATTTGCGATACCCTCGATCGCATCATTATTTTGTATGTATATACCATGGGCCCACCCTCCGTACTTAAACCTTGTAAATATTTCATTCCCGATCGATCTTTTTCTTTGTAAAAACCCAAAACCCACTTTTCCAAAGTTTTGGTCTAAAAACCAAAATCACGTGTTAAAAATTTTAATGGGTTGATTGAAAGACCGATCGCGCAATTGCAATCGCAGAAAATGCAATGGGTTGATTGAAAATCTTGGGCCCGAAGTTCCGATATGCGATAGGCCCCTTCCCTTTTAACCCCCTGGTCATATCATTCTCCATGCGCCCATCGGCCCCGCAATTGGGCGCCTAACCCTATTTTTTTACGTTTTCCGCCCACGAATTATTAAAATTTTAAGTTATTTATCAAAAATTTGGTTTTTATTATCTCTCTAAGGATTTTCCGCCTGTCCGTAATCCGAGCAGTCTCCACCATCGATCTGATCTGCAGATCCGACGGTGCGGAATCCATCAAGCCCGGTGGTCCCCACCATTCCACTAACCCATCCCAAAAACCGTGTGGTATCTATCGCACCGCCTTTGGGCGAGGGCGGTTTTTTCCCAATCGACAGTGATTCCATACACTGCTTGACACGTGGCTTGGCCACTGTTCCAAAAACCGCTGTCCATCGCGCATTATTGTTTGGACGAGGACGCTGAGCGATATCACCGTGGACCGTCCGATCTGAAGCCGCTCATCCAACGGCTATCGCTCGATGAAGATGCCCGACACTTAACGTGGTCCCGGTGCAGTGTTAATTTAATTTCCACCGTCAATCTGATCTGCAGATTGATGGTCCATATTCCATCACCCTGATTCCATCGCCCAGTCAACGATTCTTCGTTTCGACTTTCCCTTTCCTCCCGACCATCGATCTCTGCGCGATCGACGGCCCTGAATAAATCCTCCTTCTGCCTTTCCTCCGGCTCCATCTGATTAATCCCGACCGTTGGATGATGCCATCCAATGGCCACACTTCCCCTACATATCCTCTACAGTAATGAACCCACATACGCAGGATTTTATAATTGTTTTTCGTTTTTGCAGGGTTTGAATGATTTCTTTACTACGTTTGAAGAAATTTCGAAGGGTGAGGGTGACGATCCTCCCGCCTTCGGTCTACCACAAAAAATCAAATGCATGGTTTTTAATTTCACGTTTCATCATGTTTATCGAGCACAGGTGCCTTACGAACCCTACACAGCCCTGCACAACAGCAAGAAAACCAAGAATCCGGCACAGTCAAAGAGTATCAGTGCCAAAGACCAAAATGTAGCAGATGAAGATTGAAGACAGATTTTTGGAATTACGGCTAAGAATGATTATCAAAATCCTAATCCCCCCAAATTAAACACAGTTAAAGAGAAACCATAAGTGTTTAACCAACAGAAAAGGCTTCCACCGTTGCATTTTGAGGCGAGTTGATTCCTCAGCTACCACAAAGACACCTGTTGCCTCAAACCTTTCAAACAGAGGCCGAAGTTATTTCTTAAAGAAATATCTGCCTCTAGCGCTGCCAAGAAGTTAATTCTGCCACAGGAAACTAATGCAACAAATATCTGTAGAATTACTCCACATTATGCAGAGCCTCAAAGTCATCAAAACTCCCATCGAACTATGATATTAATTGTAAAACAGTTAATACAGAGAAACACCTGTAAACTTCTTCATCGAGCCCCTCAAAAGGCCAAGAAGTCTTGAATCTGTATTAATTACCTTAGGAGATCTTTTATCAAATCTCACGTCCTCATCCTTCTATAAATACTTCTGTAGAAGATGAGAATTTGTTGGTTGATTGGTTTTTGTTTGATCACAAGTTGTAATACTGAAGCCCTCTGAAATAAGTACATAGTCTGTTGAAGTTGAAGAAGAAACTGGAGACTTTGAAGTCTTGATGATGTTGTTGCATGCTTGTTCCTGAGAAGGCTCTATCATTGGATCCATGAGCTTGGCTGTTGGTGAAGTATTCTGAATTGTTTTATGTTTTTCCCCTATTTTCATTATGTTCCATAATTTATTACTACAGTAGGCTGAAATTTTTAGGCTAAGAAATGACTCTTGGAAGCACCTTAGACCTGTTCACCCTTCACTGTTTAATGTTTTCTGCTGCTGAAGTATTTTAGAGGCTTTAATATTTCTCTTTAGTATTCATGCTTATTTATTTCCTTAATAGTTTGAACAGTTGGTTTCAGCATGATTATGGTTTGCCCTGCTTGTTTGCTCCCACTTAAAAACCATTATTGAAGTCTCCCTTTGAAGTTCTTTGCCTACAGTGAATCAGAGAGGTCTGTTTTGATCTTGCCCTTTGTCCTCACTTAAACAATTGGCTTAAAGGTCGTTATAATTATGATCATAGATGTTTTTAGGTGTTCCCTCTTCTATGAATGCAATTATCAGTGAATTTTTATGTTTTCTAAGTCATTTGAAATAAGATCTTTGAGGAAATAGGGTGTTCCCCGAATCTTAGATTTCATTTTAAAAGTTGTTTTGGAGTCATTATTTGCTTAAGGTGTGATTTGTAGATTTCATGGTTAGCCCTGTCTATTAAAAAGCTCTTTATTGTTCAAGTTATGCTTTCAAATTCCCTTTGTTGAGAGTTAAACCTCTCTTTCTAAATCATTAATGTTCATCTCATTCCAAAAACAAAAGGATCCTGTGGCCAAGTTAGATTTTCCCTTTGATATCCCATATCCATTGATGAGTTTGTTATGACCTTTTCTTGACTCCATTGCCCAATAAAACAGATATTTTGTTGTCCTATATATCTTTCCTAGGCCCTTCATGTTCTGTTGTATCATTCCAACCAAACAATCAAACAAATAATCACCTGCACTTAATAACTAGTCTAAAATCAATATTCTAAGCACACAAGATAAACCTTTGCAAACAAACATTTGAGAGATCCCTCTCTAAGAACAGGAGGACTAGATCCTGTAACTCTAACATTGGTTCTTATGTTTCCTTGTCTTTTGATTTTCCAAACTATCAAAACACGGGACACCAACAATAGGTACTGCTAGAGACTTACCTTATGAGGAATAGATCCACCAACTCATTTACCTTGATTACTTCTTTTCCACACATGCCACAACACCAATGGATACATTGCTTAACCCTCTTATTTTGGGGTAAATATATTATTAGGGCCTTTACCTGATCTGTCTGAAATGATAAAAAATTAAATTTTCTAAAGAACTCCAGCACAGAGGCTGATACATTGAGAAGTCGAGGATTTATCCCCCAATTTCAAACATAGGGGAGAGACACCAGTAGGGGAAAGCTCCACCTCACACCTAATCGAAGTCATGTTATGTAAAAAGGTTTAAACTATATGAGATTTATCCCTACAAATTTCAAATTTATCCCAAAAAAAGTTCAAATTTATCCCAACAAAAGTTCAAATTTATCCCAACAAAGTGCACTCACGCGAAGATATGTTCCAAAATTCAATAATTGCATCACTTTCAGATATTCGTACAAGGTGATGATAACATGCTTATAAGATGCACATTTCAAAAAGCATAGGTATCGGTCATAGTGATAACACCCAACCGAAGTCATGTTATTGTAAAAACGTTTAAACCGGATGAGTTTTATCCCAACAAATTTCAAATTTATCCCAACAAAAGTTCAAATCTATCCCAATAGAGTGCACTCACATGAAGATGTGTTCCAAAATTCAATAATTGCATCACTTTCAAATACTCATACACAAATTTATCCCAAAAAAAGTTCGAACTTATCCTAACATAGTTCACTCATGCGAAGATATGTTCCAAAATTCAATAATTGCATCACTTTCAAATACTCATAGAAGGCGGTGATAACATGCTTATCAAATGCACATTTCAAAAAGCACAGATATTGGTCATAGTGATAACAAATTTGATCTAAAATAAGCTAGCTTCCATCTATTGCTACATACATTCCTAGTTTGTACATAGCTTTATCTCATTGAGAAATGAGAACATAATACCGTCAATACACATACTTGGTCAGCACACCATATAGAAAACCTACTATAGCTTCAGAAATGAACCTACAACTCATATCTCAGGGTTATTTACAACTGCAACTGAAGACCAATGTTACGAGACTCACCAAATCATTGGAAATCATGCCTGAAAAAGTTACTGTGGGTGAAAAAACTCAACAAACTTTGGAAAAATGATCAAAATCACTAGAATTGAATTGAAAATGAAGACTAATACAAAATTGGCAGAACCCCCAAAACCCACAAAACCCAAATCTCATACCCTTCGAGAATATGTGAAAATTATGGAAGATGAGGCTATGAAAAATACCCAAAACCCACAACACCCACAAAACCCAAAACCCACAGAAATGCAGAAAGCTGAACCAAACATGCAGATAAGTTGAACCAAGGCACAATAACCCATTTGGCTAAAAATGTTAAAAAACACAGGTAGATAGGCTGGTAGGACGATGTCCTGCTTCATAGTCATCATTTCATCGAAGGAACATCCATGCCAGCACACCTGAAAACCATAGCTCTAGCAAATCGCTCAATGACCTGAAAATTTCTTAGTGACCTACAAGACATGAATAACACACTTTTGTAGGGTTATAAATCCATTCCACTGCATAAAAAAGCACAATTCATCCATTAAACTCAATAAAACTTCCAATTTACATTAAAAAACCCTTTGGGGCACGAAATAGCCATAACCAACACTAGGTCAAGCTAAATCCACCACAAGGACTAGCTAAATTCGCCACAAGGACGAACACATGGCAACAGTAGCCCGATACTAGTGACGAGGAAGAAAAACTAGTGCAATATACCAGATAAAGAAAACAACAACGATATAAAACCCTCTCAAACAAGTAGAGTAATTTCCCCATAAATCACTATCTGCAGTGCCAAGGAGAGTCATGGTAGGAACCAAAATTGTAGGAGAGTCGCGAAACCACTGGGGAGGGAAAATGCACAAGAACCATTCCCGAATAGAAATGCACTACATAATCAAGAGGCTTCCAGAATACACACATAAACCCAACCATCCATCCCCTAAACCTATTGAACCGGTCACAACAAGTGGCAGATAGGTGGATGTGCACGACGGACAGTTGTCGTACATCATGTTGTGAAACTTATGTGGATTTTTAGGGGGTGTGAGGTGGAGCATTCCCTTACTGGTGTCTCTCCCCTAAACTACCCATTACAAAAGAAAACAAAAGTGTAAAACGATTGAACTACCCAAATTACACTATGTCAAACAATACGTGCACTCAATTTGATATAACTAACTCATACATACAAAAGCGTCATTATAATGCCTTACTTGTTACACCAAATGTATTCCTTTTTCAAATTGGTTAGGCTAGGAATTTTCCATCGTTTTAATCTCCATTTGACAATTTTCCCTCTACTATTTTGCACATTAACTGACATATGTTTTCTAAATTAAATAATGACCTCTATTACTTAAAGCGCATATCACCAAGTCGAACACTAAACATTTTATTTATGAGCCGATGTGAAACTGTAAATGCATTTTCTGAGAGTTTTGTGAGGTTTCGTTCAACTTCCCATGAGCTTTCCTTCTAAAGAGTTGCAAGAGCGTGCGATGAACCTCCACCTTCTTCCAAAGCTTCTTTCACACTCTCCTTCAATTCTTCCCCCCTCTTCTTCTATCATGTCTCTTGGGTCTTTCTCCACTTCTTCTTTCCTTACAATCCCACCTACCCGTTGCTCTATTTGCACCACCATACATATAAAGTTTCCCTTAACTTGTCCTGCTCCATCAAAGTGTGCAATTGATTTTTGGTTTTTGTTTAATAAAAAATACAAAAACTGCTTCACTGCCTTTTCCTTTTATGTCATCAGTCTTCATAGGCAGACTTCAAATCTCTTCACACTTATTCATACAAAATTTGACTTAAACCACAGATAAAAGGAAAAACGCTAAAACAAGAATGGTTTACTAAATATATGTTATATTACCATGAAAAAAATACATAAAGAGAGAGGATACGATGATAATCTTATCTTCATCTACTACAAACACTTCGATTAAAACTTCCCATATCCTTAGTGCTTCTTTTTATAGCTAGCCAACCTTGCAGTTAACTTCCCTGAACACATAATGGAAGACAAGAGATAAGAATTGGGTTCTCACCTCTCTTTTCTATTTAATAAGCTGACGATACATTGATATGTAAAGCCCAAGTGGTTTTCAGATAGGAAGAGTAAGAAGAAAGTGGCAATGAAATTTCAACATGATCTGGGATCAGACTTCGATGACAAGACACAAATCACCGCTATGGGTTTAAAAGGTATATCGTCTTCACATATTGGTTTTAGTTCTTCTACTTTTCCTTCTATTTATGCAAGAAAAATGAATGAAATATTTCACATAAGGGTTGTAACCAAACATGTAAAAGTAGATACCTTGTTTAATATTGTTTCTCAATCCAACCAAATATCTGAGGCAGTTGTAAATAATATTAAATGGGAAACAACACCACATCCTAAACCTTATCCGCTAATATGGATATGTAACAATAATAAGTTGCATGTGTGATCCAGGTGGCTCCAGAGACATGCACATGACAAAGAGGGCTGAGGGAAGCTCAAAAATCAAAGTGTTTGTATTTCTCTTGAACTAGGTTCGGGTTTTAGATCCCATCGTCCTAATTGTAGCAGTGTGAACGGTTCATACAACTAAGCTTGTATGCGAAAGTTAGGAGCAGTTAAAATTTTGGGTTGACTTGGAGACTTGGCAAGCTTAAGGAAGGCGCAATTTCGACCTTTTCCAGCCACCTGATTCTGGCAAGCTCAAGCCAAATTCTAGGTGAAATTGTGGCCTCATTAAAAAGACTCCTACGACCTATTTTCGATTTTTTCAAAAAAAATGTCATATTGTTTTAATAAAACAAAAATAATAATAAAATAATAAAATGAGGGGCGGGTCGTGACCCCCACCCCCAAACCAACTCATAAAAAAAATATTGTTATGGTTCAACGAGTCATGACCCCCACGGACCCCACACTGTAACCAACATAAATCCATTGGGGAGGGCGGGTCACCTCCGGTGGACTCGACCCTACCCACGATACCATAGAGTGGGAGGTCGGCAGGTATCGAGCCCTCGCTGGCCACGTCGGTCGGACCAACACCATGCGGTGGCCCCAAACGTTGAATATATTCAATGCAAACCATAACATCCCATTCCACACGCCATCTAATGACACAATGTCAGTGGGGATTAAGGGGCGGGCTGCCCAATGCGGGCCCGACCCCCCCAATGTACTCACTTGCCAGCATACGATCTAAAATTAAACAACGGGCTTTGTAAAAAAAGAAATGTGCGGGTATTTAAAACCATACTCAGCCTTATTATGGAGGGGGTGGGGTTTGACCACTGACCTCCCTCCAACAAATTCCATTTTTAACCATTCCACCAACTGCCCAGTTTGTAAACTCCGCCCCACAAAATTGTAGATAAACTCGAAATTTTCACATTGTGCCCAAGCTAGATGTAGTTCAAGAGCAGCATGCAGTTCAAGGGAGGCACATTTTTCGATGCAGATGGAACCATGAGCAAGCCCAGAAACATGGAGCGGAACCATGATCTTTGAAATTTTCCCGAGGAGGTAATTTTTCTCCATGTCAGAATATAGTCAAGTTTACAATCATTTTTCATGGTTTTTCGTAGGGAACGCAATGGTGAGGTCAAATTTTACTTTTGAGATGCAGTTTTTCATTCCGCCTATGGCGCAGCATATTTGAGGAATCAGGAATCTAAAAGATTCCTTTTTGCCCATATTTTCACTTTGTCATAATTCAGAAATTTGACAGTCGATTTTGCACTGTTCGACGTCATGAATCTGATGGTGTATTCATTTTTTCCATCTGAGATTTATATTTTTTGGCCACTTTTTGAAGTGAAGTTGTAGGTGTCAGCATTCAGTGAGTGAGCATTTGATTTCAAACCTTTCGATGCCACGATTGTGATGGTGATTTTAGATCCAACAGCGAAGGAACCCATTCTTCAGTCATCTTCTGTGTGAGGTGTATGATGCATTGATTTTATGTACTTCTTTGTCTCTTTGCTATGAGATGCATTGTGTTGTACAAATCCCTGTTGATGTTTGATATGGGATCTTGTTTTGTTCTTGATATGAGATGTAATTTCTATCATGGATTTGTATTATGTTTGAGATCCCTTTGCTGCCATGTTGGCAAGATACTCATTGTCACATGTATGTTTGATTGAGATCCCTTTGTTGCCATTTTGGCGGGATACTCATAGTCATTATGTGTGAGTTATTATCATATTGATAGGAGTCCTTTTTTAGAGTGAGAGTTCCTGTAGGGAACATCTCGTTGAGAGGTCCATCCACTCTTGTGTGAGGGAATTTTCCTTGTATGACAGAGAAAACACCATCCATGTACATCTTCACTCCTTACAACACTTAATGCAGCGGCCTACACCATCTTGACACCGAGGCCCAGAGACATAGTCCCTCCTGGACGAACTCTATTATCAATGTCTTATGTTGCTCATGCTTGTTATGTTCCTCTTCTTTACAGCATGCAGATGTTCATTTATGTTCATTAACGCTTTAATTAAATGCAGTTATAACACATCTGCTGAAGTAAAAGGTATTGGTTAAGGGTATCAGGAATTTACCCGGATCAAGTGGTATCAGAGAAGGTATTCTTTCCGATTGGATTGCAGGCGTGAAATATTGAGCGTTCAATGAGTTGAGCATGGAGAATTTCAAGGACATGTACGAGACCATGCTCAAGGTGTTTAAGGACATGTTGTATGAGGCTTATGAAAAACAAGCAGCAGTGAACGCCAAATCAAAGACACTCCTACAGGAAGAGAAGGAGGAAAAACATCGATTGTAGCTTAAGTTGCAAGCCACGATAGAGGCGTGGGAAGGATTGAAGCACAACAACAAAAGCCTTCAAGAAGATCATGGTGCATTGAAGGCACTCCTACAGGAAGAGAAGGAGGAGAAGCAGTGATTGCAGCTTTAGCTACAGGCCGCGACATAGGCCTTGGAGGAGGTGAAGTGCAACGAAGGTTTAGAGAAGCCTTCTTAACCTATTTCAAAATTGACCGCTGAGGTAAACAGTGTTGATTTATCTTCAGTTTCATATTCACCTGATATAATTTCTATTGGAAGTGTGGAGATACCCACTACAAGAATCGACATGAGACTCCTCACCAAGATGGGGTACAAATGAGGAGGACTTGGCATTCGTGGCCAAGATGTAACTCAACCATTGGAGGTTTTGTAGAGACCTCGCTATGCAGGTTTAGGGTACACTGAAGAAGGATGTTTGAAGGACATCAATGGCAAATAGACATTTTTGAACTCACCAAGGAAGAGGATTGATGGGACCACTTCACCATAATTACATGGTAGTGCATGTTGTAGAGCTGAGGCAAGCTCTCATCACCATGATCGCACCAGAGACCACCAGAGAAGGAATAATAAGTATCGTTATTCCAAAGGGAATTTTGATTATAATAATGTTGATAAACACGGTCGTAAATCATGGCATCGAAAAACGTGTCATTTTTTGGTTTACATAACCATGTGTTTTCTAAGTGTTGGAAAAGGATGGTAGCACAAAGGAGGATGAGGCATGGAAAGCCTTCTCTACAACAGGGAAAGAAATCGGTTAAGCAGGTTTGGAGGAAAAATACCTTTTGCAACCGTTGCGACCAAAGTGGCCATCAAAAACCCACGTGTTGGAGGCTCCATCCATAGCAACACCTTAAGGACAAAGCACCCGTGCATGAACTAGTTGAAAGAGCTGATCGACAAGAAAATTCCCCATGGGGGAATGGCTTAGCACTTTTCTAAAGAGTAGTTTTTCTAAATTATTTTTCTAGATATGTTAGCTTGTCATGGCGTGTTTGTAAATCATATGTTGCATTTTTAACTGTAAAAGTGATGATGTGTTTTTCCATCACTGGTTTAAGAAACAATGATATTTTGGCCTTGTGTTATAAATCGTGTGATGCATTTCTTTCATGTAAAAGTGATAATGTGTTTGCCATCACTTTGAAATGCAACAATGATGTATTGTCTTGTAATGATATTCGAGGTGTGATTTCCATTTTGATGTAAGCTTGACCACCGAGTACATGTTATAAACTCGTGGCAAGTATGGAAATGTTTGGGTCATAGTTGGTCAATTTGAGCATGTATTTGCGGGAGATTGTATTACATTTTTGCAGAGGATGCATGTGTTGGTTCATCGCTCAAGGCTCCGAAGAAAAAAGGTGAAGGAGATGGAAGGGTGACCTTTTTCAAGACACTTGTGGTGCAGATAGTGTACATAGCAGTTATAGATTATTTTTTATGCTTTTGGAGAACCAAAAGCCCCTCAGTGGGGTGGATTGATCCAGGTGGCTCCAGAGACACACAGGACAAAGAGGGTTGAGGTAAGCTCAAAAATCAAAGTGTTTGGATTTCTCTCAAACAAGGTTCAAGTTGTAGATCTAGTCGCCCTGATCGCAATGGTGTGAACGGTTCCTCAAACCGAACTCGTATGCGAAATCTAGGAGCAGTCAAAGTTTTGGATTGACTTGGTGACTTGGCAGGCTTAAGGAAGGCATAATTTCAACCTTTTCTGGCCACCCGATTCCAGCAAGCTCAGGCCGAATTCCAGGTGAAATTGTGGCCTTATTAAAAAGACTCCTACGACCTATTTTCAAAATTTTCAAAAAAAAAAATGTCATATTATTTTATTAAAACAAAATAATAATAATAATAATAATGAAATGAGGGGTGGGCCGTGACCCACCCCCCCAACCAACTCATAAAAAAAATATTTTTATTGTCCGACGGGTCGTGACCCTCGCGGACCCCACACCATAACCAACGAAAATGCATTGTGGAGGGCGGGCCACGTTCGGTGGAACTGACCCTTCACCTGATACCATAGAGTAGGAGGCCAACAGGTATCAAGCCTACACCAGTCACGTGGGCCAGCCTGCCACCATGCGGTGGTTCCAAACGTTGACCATATTTAATGCAAACCATAACATCCCATTCCACACACCATCTAATGACACAATGTTGACAGGGATTAAGGGGGCGGGCCACCCAATGCTGGCCCGACCCCCCAACGTACTCACTTGCCAGCGTATAATTTAAAATTAAATGATGAGATTTGTAAAAAAAGAAATGTGAGGGTATTTAAAACCATACTCAGCCTTATTATGGAGGGGGTAGGGTTTGATCACCCGAACTCCCTCCAACGAATTCAACTTTTTACCATTCCACTAACCACCTAGTTTGTAAACTCCGCCCCACAAAATTGTATATAAACTAGACGTTTGCACAGTGCACCCAAGCCAGAGGCAGTTTAAGAGTTGCACATAGTTCGAGGCGGGCACACTTTTTTATGCAGGTGGAACCATGAGCAGGCCCAGAAACAGGGAGTGTAACCATGATCCTTGAAATTTTCCCAGGGAGGTAATTTTTCGCCATGTCGGAATATAGTCAAGTTTACAGTCATTTTTCACGGTTTTTCATAGGGAACGGAATGGTGAGGTCGGATTCGCCTTTTTAGATGCATATTTCCAGTTTGCATGTGGAGCAACATCTTTGAGGAATCTAGGGGGAATCTAAAAGATTCATTTTTTCCCAGATTTTCACTTTGTCAGAATTCATAAATTTGACAGTCAATTTTGCACTATTCGACGTCACGAATTTGATGGTGTATTTAGATTTTCCATCTGAGCTTTATATTTTTCAGCCACTTTTTGAAGTGAAGTTGCAGGTGTCAGCATTCAGTGAGTGAGAATTCAATTTCACACCTTTCGACACCACAATTGTGATGGTAATTTCAGATCCAATAGTGGAGCAACCCATTCTTTAGTCATCTTCAGTGTGAGGTATATGATGCATTGTGTACTTCTTTGTCTCTTTGTTATGATATGAATTGTGTTGTACAGATCCCTATTGATGTTTGATGTGGGATCTTGTTTTGTTCTTGATGTGAGATATAATTTCTGTCATGGATTTGTATTATGTTTGAGATCCCTTAGCTGCCATGTTGGTGGGATACTCATTGTCACATGTATGTTTGATTGAGATCCCTTTGTTGTTATGTTGGCGGGATACTCATAGTCATTATGTGTGAGTTATTGTCATACTGATAGGAGTCGTTTTTTAGAGTGAGAGTTCTTGTAGGGAACATCTCGTAGAGAGGTCCAACCACTCCTATGTGAGGGAATTTTCCTTGTATGACATAGAAAACACCGTCCATGTACATCTTCACTCCTTACAACACTTAATGCAGCAGCCTACACCATCTTGACACTGAGGCCCGGAGACGTAGTCCCTCCTAGACGAACTCTATTATCAATGTCTTATGTCACTCATGCTTGTTATGTTCCTCTTCTTTACATCATTCAGATGTTAATTTATGTTCATTAACGCTTTAATTAAATGCAATTCTAACAAATCAACGAAGTAAAAGGTCTTGGTTAAGGGTATTAGTAATTTACCTGGATCAATGTGACTAATAAAGGTAACCTTATGTTTTCTATCACATCTAATTTTGTGGATGATCTTGAACTAGTTGTGGTTCCATTGCCTATTTTTGGAATTATGCTTGGAATTCCTTACTTTTTTTTATTGGAGGGATATCTACTTCAGGAAAGAAAATAGGTATCAACTTTTTAAGGACAAAACTGAGTACATGAAATATGACCTCTCGCTGGTAAACACAAGGAAGTTATGTTGATGAGCTAGGTGTATTGAACAATGTGGACACATACCAGACAAGTGGGAAGGTAGTACCTTCACTTATCTTGTTTATTTGTCATTGTTTTATGCAATTTAAATTTATTTGCAGGTTATGCTTTCACTGTTCAACTTAACATAATCCAACTTTTTCATTACAACCTGATCATATTTTCTTCAATACAAAATTTGAGTTTTCGTGATTTCACCAAAGTCTTGCATCGAATCATAGTTGCGTCCTCCTCTCTTTTTTTCGTAAGTTTAGCAGATCCTTCCTATTTTTAATTAATCAAAAAGAGAAAATCAGGTTACATATAATATAGTTGCGTCCTCCTCTTGGTGGGATGAAGTTCATTTGATGTATCTTTCCCAACAGGTGACAAAATTATAGGAACCGATTCTCTGTTTTTGGAAATCGAAACAATCCTCACCAAAGCCTTTGGTTTCCCATTGATTAGGCAAGTGGGAGAGATACTAACAAAGTAATTTTAGAGAGTGACTGGCTTGGAAGACAGGTTTTCGCTTTTCTGTTTGATACACCTTTTGAACTCCGACCACAAATATTTCGAATTGGATACCACTTCGCTCTCCTCAACTCCCATGTCAAAGCCAAAGAAAATACAACTACACTTGACACCCATTGCAAAGGTGAAGAAAGTGAATGGAAAATTGATGGTGGTAGGAGAAGCCACTGACTTGGCATCATTGATGAGGAAAGGGAATTTATGAAAGTAAAGCATGTGAATGTTAGAGAATACGTATGTTACTTATATATCACAATCATTTAGAAAGCATTCAACAACCTCCCAAAAATTGTATACATATTGAGGATCTCATTGCCTTCATCCATAAATGAGTGTGTGTTAACACCATTTATTTGTGTTCAAATGATTGATTATGTACTAAATTAGTTGTCAATAACAATCAATAAATATATATATATACTTGGGTTGCAGTGAAAATTTTTCGGTGAATTTTCTCCATTAATACTTGGGTTTCCCGATTAATACTTGGGTCTGCGGTGAAAATTTTGCGGTGAATTTTCTCCATTAATACTTGGGTTTCTCGATTAATACTTGGGTCTGCGGTGAATTTTCTGGATTAATACTTGGGTCTACGGTGAAATTCTGTAGTGAAAATTTTGCAGTGAATTTTCTCCATTACTACTTGGGTCTATAGTGATTTTTTCTTGATAAATTTTCGGACCTGTGCACTTGAGGTCTGTTGTCTGGTTTGTTGATATTTAGGTGCACACATTCCTTATCTTTTCTAATACATATCTGCTCATATATTCTCAAGTATGAATAATTCACCATAGCTACCAAAGATTACCAAAGGTAGACTTAGCACAGTTACTCTACAGAGCCTTTATGAATATATAGAGTCTTTAGAGAAACATAGAGAATAAAGAGAAGTCAAGCTACAAACTGAGTTAGAAGCCATGCTGGAAAACAAATTCACATCTCTTGAAGACAATATCCAAAACAAATAGAAAATAAAATAGAACTATTGGAGAATAAAATGGAGGCAATGGAAACTAGGTTGCAGGTCATAGAAAAACAAAACCAAGATACTAACCAAACATCCCAGCAAGGAGATGTTGATAATATAGAGAGTCTTAAAATGAAGGACATGATTAAAGAACTAGAAGAAAAAGTTAACAACAATCTCACCCTAAATAGTGGGGTAGGTAAATTAGATATCAAACCAATTAAAGATGAAATGAAAAAATTGATCGAATTAGACCATGAGCGTAATAAAAGGGCCTTGAACCTTATAATATTCGATTTGAAAGAGGAGGTAGACGAGGATACTTTAGCCATAGCCCAGACAGAATTACATAATAAATTACAAATTGAAACCACGTGTCTCACAGAAGTAGCAAGGTTAGGGAAATTAACTGAGAATAAAGGAAGGCTGATCCGAATAAAGGTGAGCTCTACTGACAATAAGTATGACATAATTAGTAAAACCTCAGGTCTAAAAGGAACAGGAATATTTATTAACGAAGATCTCATTCCAGAAGATCAAGCAAAATTAAGAAAGGAGGTTCAAAAGGTAAAATAAGCTAGGAAGGAAGGAAAATGGGCAATAATCAGAAATATAAAAGCTGTTATTCAAGATAGAAACCAAAATGATGGTAATAAATAGAAATTCAACATGCTCCGAATTCTTTCTTGGAACTGTCGGGGCTTTCAATGGAACAAAGGCCCCAAGCTAAGTTGGATCTCAAATGATGTTGATATTATATTGCTTGTTGAAACTTGGGAGCACGAAGAATCTAAGGTCCCCAACATAGATGGCTTTGCACTATGGTCTACCTGGAACAAGCTATCCTCCAGTAGAGGCATTGGGGGCATAGCTTGCTACATTAAGAAGAACATCTCCCCCCATGCTAGGATTGAGATTACTGACATTAATGATAAAATGACCTACATAGAAATCTGTTATTTTCCCCCCATTAATTCTAACTTCTATAAGAAAAAGAGTCTAGATAAAAATATTCCTTACGAAGATTTAGAGAATGATATTTCTAGCCTAAGGAATGAAGGTAATATCCTTTAAATGGGTGACTTTAATGCTCTAACTTTAAGCAACCAAGCTATTCTTCTAAGCAATCATTCCAACCCTAATCCTCTTTGGTTAGACGAAGACCTTACTCTGGCTAACCAGTACAAAAGGAGCTCTGAAGACCTCGAGGATAATTTGTTTGGGTTGGAGCTAGTCAAGCTATGTAGTGCTCAGGATCTCATAATTTGCAAATTTTAGCAAGATGACCCGCATCCATGGGCTTGGCAGGAGCATGGTAGACTATGTTATTTCTGATCTCCCTTTATAAAATGAAATAATAAATTTTGACATCTTAGACGACCACAAGTCTGACTTTGATCATAGGCCTTTACTCATAACTCTCAATTTTGTCATGCATAGAGATCCCATAGAAGATAATCCTTATAGTCAAAAGAACTTAATCTTTGACAGAAATAAAAACAATCTCTTTCTAAATGAATTAAAAACTAATTTTCTTCCTTTATCTAGTATAGACAACATAGATGACCTCTATCATAATTTTACTATAACCCTCTCATATTCTATTAACAAGTTCTCAATTGAAGTCTCAAGTAATAAAATAAATAGAAAAACCAACCCATGGTATGACAAAGATTGTAAAAGTGCGAGGAGAGCAATTAAAGAATCTATTGATGAATCTCTCAAAATTAACAAGATAAAAATCTAAAAAGCCCTAACTAAAAGGAAAAAAAGGCAATATATTCATAAAAGACAAGAGAATCTCTTACACCTCTCTAAGGTGGCTCTTAAGAAATTCTGGAGGCAGATTCTTACTAGGAAAACTAAAGATAATAATAAAATTGCTTTACACGACTGGAATTCCTATCTTAAAAAGCTTTATGAATCTCCAAATGCCAGGGATTTTGAAACCCTGCTCACAACGAAAGAAGTTTTCTCATTAGAAGACATTGATTTGTGGTTAAACGCCTAGAAAATGGGAAAGCTAAAGACATTGAAGGTTACCAGGCGAAAATCTTAAAATTTAGAGGTCATGTCCTCATCCCCCACATCCACAAGCTTTTCAACCAAGCGGTCAAGCAAGGGTTCCCTAAACCTTGGACTCAGAGCCTTATTATCCATATTTTAAAAAATGGGGATACAAATAACCTCTCTAATTATCGAACAATTATGATCAACCCTCTCTTAGCTAAGTTATATGGTATTATTTTGGAAAATAAGTTGAGCATTTGGCTTGAAAGTGAAGGTAAGCGGGCTAAAGGCCAAGCGGGTTTTAGAAGGCAGCACTCAACAATGGACCACCTCGTTACGCTTAGGATCATTGTGGAGGAACGCTGCAATGATAAATCCAATCTCTTTTGTTGCTTTTTGGACTTTAGAAAGGCTTTCGATACAGTTCCTAGAAATAACCTATGGAATAGATTAGAAGAGCTAAATGTTCCTTTCGAGCTAAGAGCGGTCGCTATAAGATTATATGAGAATGTAATTGCCAAATTAAAGAGCAATGAGGGGTGGTCGAAAGATATTAAGTGTAATATCGAAGTTAAACAAGGATGTCCCCTCACCCCTACCTTATTTGGCATTTACATCGACAAGCTAGAAGGTTGTTTAGAGGAAGCAAGATGTGTTGGCATGATCTTAGCTGGGATAGTCATCATCCTTCTTCTCTATGCTAACAATATTGTTCTTCTCGCAAGGTGTCCATCTGATCTTGATAAGCAACTTAGACTTATTAAGTATTTATGCTCTACCATGGGTATGTCTGTTAACACTGACAAAACAAAAGTTATGATTATCAAATCCAAGAAGGACACTTACGCTAATTTTATGTATGACAATAGTAACTTGGAGGAAGTGTCTTCTTACAAGTAACTAGGAATTGATATTCATAACAAGCTCAACTGGAACTATAGCATTCAGAAAAGGATTAATGGGGAGTGGAAAGCTTATTTTGGTCTTGAAAATAATTGTAAAATGGCAAACCTTGTAATGTGGGATAGAAAGAAGTTCCTCTTTGAAACTTTAGTCACTCCTGCTATCTTATATGGATGTGAGGTTTGGGGTTGCAACGTCTCTAGAGAATCCTGGAGAAAGATTGAGCAAATCCAGAAGCGTTTTATAACGTATAACCTTAAAATTAAAAGCAATACACCCTATCTTATTTTCCTTATAGAAGTGGGTCTTTCCCCTATCGAGAGACTAGCTATGACTAAACCTCAGTTGTACAAGCACAAGCTCAATAGCATAAGAGACCATAGACTTCTTAAGCTAGCTTTAAATTCTAGCCAAAACCACCTAAGGCTTAAATGAGGTTGGTTTAAAGACACCAAGGCCTGATTAAACCATTGGGAGATCGACGAGAATGTTGCATTGCAAAACATCAATAACATTAAAAAAATTATTACTTCTAAGTTCAAAGAAAAAATGTGGTGTGAGAAAGATCTAGCAGCTAAAAGAAAATTAAGGCATTATAAAGAGGTCATCAGACCCACCTTAGAAAATCAAAAGTATCTCTCTGTTTTAACTAGCTCAAAGAAGAAAATTAATATAGCCAAGATTAGAACGAACTCTCATGAGCTCTATAGTGAAACAGGTCGTTGGAAAGTTCCTAAAACACCATGGATGGAAAGGATTTCCATCTCTGTGAGAATATGAATATCGAAGATGAAAATCACTTCCTCTTAGAGTGCCCTGCGTACAACCACATTAGAGCTCATTTTCATAATCTTTGTTGCAATACTGACCTTCCTAGCCTTTTAAGATGTAAAAATTATAGTGAGCTCGGGAGGCTTCTCTCAAGCTTTGAGAGCATAGGAATAAAATCTTAAATCAAATTAAATAACTCTTATCTTTAGGTCTGATAGACCAAAGATTGGTCTCAGTGGACGTTAACCCTTATCATCATATATATATATTATACTTATCCAACTTAATTTTCAAATTTTAATTTATAAATGATGTTATTTTAATTTTTAAATAATTTTATTTATTTATTAAAATTAATAATTTTCAAAAAAAATATAATAGAATTTTTATTATAATTCTTATTTCAATAACTAAAATACTTTTTATCGTTGAAAAAAATTTAACTTCTGATATCAGTAAACACCCCCCCCCCAATACCCATATGGTTGGAAGTCAAGAGACGGGAAGGTACCTTGATTTTACAAACCATACTTTGAGCATGGGTTCTGACGTCACATGGACCGAATGTACCTACGTCATGAGGATCTTTGAATGGTGCATAATGGCATATATTACCCTATACAAGTGTGAAGGGAATATTAAATGGTACGTTTAATTTATGTAAACTATTTAATTTAATAATATTTCAAATGTTTGGTGTTAATTGAAATAGAGTTGTTTTTAGTGTGATTTTTTGAAAAAAAAAATTGGAAATTTTTTATTAAATTTCTTTAAAATTTGGTAAAGCTATTTAATTTAACAATATTTCAAATATTTGGTGTTAATTTGAAATAGAGTTGTTTTTAGTGTGATTTTTTGAAGATTTTTTTTTGGAAGTTTACGATTAAATTTTTTTAAAATTTGATAAGAATTGGATAATCCTTACAATTGAAATGGCTTAAAGATTTTTCAAGGTGTGAATCCATATACACTAAAAAAAACCAATTTAAATAACACAAATCAAGTTTTCACCTCAAATTTTTCAGTGAAAAAAATTCTAAAAAATCACAGTAAAAACCACTCCATTTAAAATTTAGATATTCTCTTAAAAATATTTGTTTCTTAATTTTGATTCGATATCCCTATCACCTTCGCATGTTAATTTTTGAAGTAAAATTTTGATGGTTCAAACCATTAAAGAGATGTTGCATCGTAGAGTTGGGCATATGATTCATAGCAGTGAGATTAATCAAGTAACTCAACCGTCTATGTAATGGTATTTTTGATATATTTTGGAGTGTATTTTACAATCTAGAATAGAGGAGATGTATATTTTTTTTCAGTGTTTAATTTCAAATAATGATTTTTTAATATTACTGTTTTATATAATAAAAAATTAATAAAATGATTTAATTATTTTAGATATGGATTATATAGAGGGATAATCTATATGATACGGGAATCTAAAAAACTGTTTATTCTTTTATTTTAGAATTTTCAAATATAATGATATTGTTTTAGTTAGATCCATCTTAATTTTGGATTTATCAAGAGCCCATAGGGATCAAATCTCTCGAGTTGCAATCTCTTTTTTGAGTGTAAAATTTGAGGAAATGTTTATACCTCGAGAGATTTGATCCCTCTCAACGCTTGATAGATCTAGAGTTAAGATGGATCTATGTTAGTTTAAGTTGTGTGTGGCTAAGGAAAATCTATCGAACATATAATTAATTTTATCAATAATATATAAATACATCTAATATTAATATAACCATTTTAAATATGCTAAACATGTCTAAGATTTATCTGGTCATTTAATTTTAAATTTGCTCAGTTACCTTAGCATGTTGAGATGAGAAATATTATTAATAACTTTAATGATGAAAAATGTTGAAATACAAGTTTTGAATGCAAAGTGACAATGTAATAGTGTTGAATGATAGAAAATGTGAATAATAAGAATGTAGTCAATTACAAATAGTCTCTATTGTGATCAATCTTAAGCTATTTTCTTCTACTATTCTTATTGTCACCCTTGTTAGTTTTTTCATTTTTTCATTTCAATTATATGAAAATGAGTGTTGGCATTGTAAACCATTTAAATATTTAGCTTGAGTTGTTGTAGTAAACATCATACCTTGTCTCTTTTTCTCTCCAATATTAACAGGTTGAATTACTATAACACAAAAATCAATGTACATTATCAATAATTTTGTATGCTTACAATGAAATCAATGCACACTATTAATCGATTCACTTTAAAATTAATGTACCATCATACATCCAATTACATAAAATCAGAAATCAACATATACACTGAAATCAATGCATCTAATGCAAGAAATCAAATAAGAATAAAAAAAAACATCTACACTTAAATCAATGCACCTAATGCAGGTAATCAAATAGGATTAGAAATCAACATCTACACTCAAATAAATGCATCTAGTGCAAGTAAGCAAATAGGATTAGGAACCAAAATCTACATTGAAATCAATGTGTCTAGTGCAAGCAATCAAATAGGATTAGAAATAACCGTCTACACTAAAATAAATGCATTTAGTGCAAGCAATCAAACATAATTAGAAATCATCTACATTGAAATCAATGCATCTAGTGCAAGTAATCAATATCATTAGAAATAAACATCTACATCGAAATTAATGCACACACTAAAATAGGATTAAAAATAACCATCTACACTGAAATAAATGCATTTAGTGCACACAATCAAATAGGATTAGAAATAATCTACATTGAAATCAATGCATCTAGTGCAAGTAATCAAATATCATTAGAAATCAACATCTACACTAAAATCAATGCATCTAGTGCAAGAAATCAAGTAGGATTATAAATCACCATCTACACTGAAATCAATGCAAACATAGTTACCAATCAAACAAGAACTATTACCTCAAAACGGGAACTCTAACAAAAAAAAAAACACCAAAAATTCATGAAAAAACAAGCCCAAAACAAAAAGTTGTATTCTGGAATAACATTTTTTTTTCGAGGTAGATTTTCAACATTTTTTAAAAATGGAAGAAAAGACCAATTTTTTTTTTTTTGTGCAAAAAATATCCCGAAAACGAAAAGTTGTATTGTGGAATAACCTTTTTTTTTTCTCGAGATAAATTTTGAACATTTTTAAAAATAGATGTAAAAGCTTATTTTTTTGTGCAAAAAACACCCCGAAAACAGAAAGTATTGAAACTAAAATTTTAGAATAATAAAAATTTATATTTAAAAAAAAAAATAACATTTTAAAATAATTGAAAAATAAATAAATTTCATAACTTTTTTAATTAAAAAGATTTTAAAATTAAAAAAAATAAAATAAGAGAAAACACTTAAAAAAATTACAATAAAAAACATTTTAAAAATTAAATTTAAAAATATATTAAAGAAAAAAATAAAAAAAAATAAAAACAAAAGAAAAATAAAAAAAACAAATTAAAAAAAAACAAATAAATTTAAAAAAATTAAATAAAATTAAAATACACAAATTAAATTTAAAAGTAAAAATTAAAATTTTATTAAATTAAAGACATACGAATTTAAATTTGAAAATATAAAATTAAATTTAAAAAAATATATATTAAATTTTAATAAATTAAAAATTAAAAATTAAATATTAAAAAATATGTATATTTAAGTTAAAATTTAAAAAACATTTAAAAATTAATTAAAAATTAAAAATAATTATAAAAATATATATTCAATTAACAAATAAATTATAAAAAAAAACAAATAAATTTTAAAAAATAAATTTAATTTAAATTATAAAAAAAAAATTATATGTATATATTAAATTAAATTAAAAATATATATATTCTACATCTTATTAAATTTTTAAAAAATTATTAATTTAAAAAATTAAATTAAAAAAAAATATTAATCTAAAAAAGATTAAATAAAAAAAAAATATTAATCTAAAAAACTAAATTAAAAAAAAAAATATTAAATTTTAATAAATGAATTAATGAATGAATAAATGAATAAATAAATAGATAGATAAACACTTTTAAAATGAAAATTTAAAAAAAAATAAAAATCAATTAAAAAAGGAAAATGGAAAAAAAAAATTAATCAATTAAAAAAGGAAAATGGAAAAAAAATAATCATTTAAAAAAGGAAAATGGAAAAAAAAATAAAAAAATAAAAAAAATATTAAGTGAAAAAAAATTAAAAAAACAAATTAATTTAAAAAATAAATTTAATTTAAAATATAAAAATTTAATTTAAATAAAAAATATTAATTTTTTTATAATTAAAAAAAATAAAAATATAAAAACAAAACAAAATTCAAAAAAATAAATATTAAATTTAAATAAATTTAAAAAAATTAACAAAATTTATTAAATTTTATTAAATTAAATTAAAAAAGTAATATTAAATTTAATAAAATTAAATTAAAATTCAAAAAATTAAAATAAAAAATAAATATGAAATATAATAAATAACAATAAATATTAAAAACAAAAAAAAATTATTAAAATTTGGTTTTCAAACTCATGTGGTGATCATTTTTTAAGGAGCTTTCCGGATTATCCACATTGCTAGAGAACGAATGTCAACTCATGTGGTGATCATTTTTTAAGGAGCTTTCCGAATTATCCACGTTGCTAGAGAACGAATGTCACTCATGTGGTGATCATTTTTTAAGGAGCTTTCCGGATTATTATTAAAATTTAATAAAAAATAATAATAAAAAATCGAATTAAAAACAAATTATTTAATTGCGCCGCCTAGGTTGCGACAGGGTCAGCCGCTGGGTGGGTGGGTGGGGGAGAAGGCGGGGGGGCATGTTGGCAATATGATGCAGAGTGTTGTCCTTGATGGCAACCCACTGAATGAAGATGAAGACATGAGATTGTTGACATGTGTTGTCCTTGATGGCAACCACGATGGTGTTTGGTTACCACAACAGATAGGTACATTAAGAATACAATGACACCATGTCACTCTCCCCATTTTTGACACCATTCTTTCTATTCAAACACCATGTCACTCTCCCCCTTTGACATCAAGGGCAAAGGGCGGATCAAAACCAACACACTCTCCCCCTTTTCTCCTCATGTAGAAGAAGCGTTCTTCAGATCTTATGTATACTGAAGTGACCAAGCTCCCCCCGAGTTCATGCTGAATCTTCAAACATATTTTTCAATGAAGTACATGACTCTATGAACTTTCTATCACAAAAGACTCATACTTACATCAAATATCCAACCAAGTGGATTTACATATTTCAACTCAGCTACCCAACCAAGTGGGTTTACAAAATTTGACTCAGCTACCCAACCAAGTGGGTTTACAAATTTAACAAGTCCTTACATGACTGAATATTATAATTTTACATCATGGGTCTCAACATGACCTTTTCATCAAACTACAATTGTAACTTTACATTACCAATACCAGAAAGACCTCAAGAAAGAGATCACTTTTCAGAATCAACATAATGCCAACAATGCATTATACTCAGCAAGGCCAATGCTCCCCCTGAATCTGTGCAACCAAGCATCCTTTCCATATGACTAAGGCTCCCCCTTAGTTTCTGCATCCTGAACACTTTCACCAACAAATCATCAAGGCATCTTCGTCAAAACATTAGAAATAGAATTTATGAGAACTGGAACACTACCAGAGATACCAAACAGTATCAGGGATATCAAACAGCACTGCAGCTGTGCTGAAGAAAGCTGATCCCAAACAGAAATATGTCAGCAACCAGACATACGCAGTTTTATGTGCATGAACTCGCGTATATACGCGACTGTGTTTCAGGAAACCCGCGTATCCAATACCATCTTCTATATTTTAACCAGATCTGATCCTCTGTGAGAAAAAGACAGTGTTCAGCTTCTTTCTTTTGAATGCTTCCCTGGAATACGGATAGATAGAACAATGTAGTTGTGACTTCAAGTGTCATCCAACGGTTGTAGCATAAGCACATTAGTAACCAAGCCTTCAGATTCTTTGCAGCATCAATACAATCTTTCCAAGAGAAATTATCATACTAGAACAGCATCTTCAAATATGTGTCAATCATCCATGTGGTCCAATATCACCATGATCTTTAAGATTTAACATGAAGTAACATATGTAGGGAAAAGATCTCAACCATAGTAACAAACTCTGCATGATCTATTCTTATTTCTGAATCAAACGACTTCCAACTCATCCATGTGTGAGCACAAAAGATACTTTTCAGCAAACGGGGCTCAAAATCTCATCATAATAAACCATGTACCGAGTCATCAGCATGAGTATCACAATAACCAAAGAATAAGCAGTCATAGGGCCAATAATGCAATCATTAGTATTCAACCTGCTGCTCCCCCTGAACCAGTGCTCCTCCTTAACTTGTGCAACCTGAATAAGTTCATCAGCAAGTTATCAGCAACAATCTCTGCATGAACTGTCCTTATCTCCGAATTATAAGACTTTCATCTCAGCAATGAATACTCTTCATCAAGAAGCAAACAGGACTCATCCATAATCTTCAACATAAGAAACCAAGTACCATATCATCATTATTTAGAACTGAGAAACTAAGCTGATACAGAGTCAATAGTACAGTTATTAACAGTTAGACTGATGCTCCCCCTGAACCTCTGCTCCTGATCTTCAGCTGTCATCCCAATTCTTTTATCATAAATGCATACACGACTGTGTCTGATGGAACTCGCGTGTATACGCGACTTTTGTTCATAGAACCCGCGTATGGAAAGTGAAGCATAGAAATTTTTCACATTCCTTCATCTCCCCCTGGACTTGTACTTCCTGTACGTGTCTTCTTCATATCAGATGCTCTGTCAGAAATACATATAACCAGAAAAATCAAATTCAACCATGAGAGTCATCATACATTGCTCTCCTTGTGATGATACATCCCCATAATGTATCTCACATTACTTCTGCAGTCATTCAGAGAAGTAAGCTTCAGAAGCGGATGACTGCAGTAGGGTCAATATTCCCTACGTTTCTGATCGGTCCTCCATCTTTTTCCAGATTTGTTTGAACTTTCTATTTGTGTGCTAGAAGTTATCCAATTTCTCATATCTGTTCAACCTGCATTCCTTTTCTACATGTCCATACTTGTTACAAGAATAACATCTCATGTGTCCAGAGAAATAAGCATAATAATCATAATGAGTATTTCTAATCTTCCTCCTTTTACAATCAGTTGCTTTATGTCCATACTTGTTACATGAAAAACAATATCCCTTGAAGCTACCAGAGTACCTTTCTGAGTAGAATCTGTTTGTTTGTGGCTGAATTGTTCTGCTTCTGCAATTTGCTGCAACATGCCCATAATTATGACATTTAAAACATTCAACGTTCTTGAATGAATTCTTTTGAGAATTCATGATTGTTGGTTGATCTTTTGTCTCTTTCAACACTTCAGGTTTAGTATTGACATCCTCTGAATTTTTTGCACTTCCTTGTGAGCTAGATTCTCCTTTAACAGTTTCATGGAAACCAAGACCAAGTTTGATAGCAGGAGACCTTTGATTACTCAGAATATTGTCCAAAATATTAGTACTATCATGAAACCTTAAAAGTTTAACCTTTTCTTCTAATTTACCTTTGAGAATGTTTACCTCAACCTCCAAGGCTTGACATTGCTTTGTCATGCTTTCTTCTTCCATCTTCTACTTGATCCTTCAGATTTAGAATCTCTTCTTTCAACCAATTTTCGTTTTCTTCACATGTTTGTTGCAGCTCTTCATTCTTCTTATTTGATTTTTCCAGATCTTCTTTGAGAGAGATGATTTCTGCTTCAAGGCCTCCCTTTTCAAGTGGTTGTAGAGGTTCCTCATTCTTCTTACTTGATGCTTCAAGATCTGTTTGTAGAGAGATGATTGCAGCTTCAAGTCCTTCATTCTTCTTGCTTGATTTTTCAAGATCTGCATTTAGATCGTTGATTTCTGCTTCTAGTTCTTTAATTCGATTGGATGCATAAGTATGAAACCTTTGATACTTGTCCACCTCTCCATTCAGCATTTCTATTTGTTCTTTCATTTGAGAGATCATCTCTTTGTAGATAGAATCTTTCTTATCAATTTCCTTTTGTTGTTCTTCAACTTTGATCTTGATAGCTTCTTCTAGATCCACAACTTTACTTTCACTATCTTCACTATTGTTTGCACAAAGAAGAGTATTACAAGGACCCCAATCACTATCTGATTCATCTTCTTCAATTTCTACTATACAAGTTTTCTGAGATATCTTCTTGTTTCGAGTAGCCTTTTGCTTCTTTGCCATGAGTACTTTCATATCATGGTCAGAATCTTCTTCATCTTCACTGGACACTTCATCATCATCTTCATTTGCATAATAACTCTTCCTCTTTTCAAATTGTTTCCCTTTACCATGTTTTTCTCTATAAGGACATTTAGCAGCATAGTGACCAACTTTTCCACATTTGAAAGGAAGCTTACCTTTGAATCTTCCAGTTCCTAGTTGGAGTTTTCTCACGAAATTCACTTCTTCTTCATCGGATATATAGTTGGATTCTTTGACAACTTCCTTTTCTTTTCCTCTTGCAGATACCTTAAAAGCAGCTTCTCTGATTTGAGAAGGAACTCCTTGTCTCATTTCAAAAGCAGTCAGAATACCATGTAATTGAACAATAGTAAGAGTTTGCAGATCTTGCCTTTCTTCAATAGCCGAAACTTTAGAGTCAAATTTTGAAGTCAAGGATCTTAAGACTTTTTCCACCAAAGTAGTATCAGTTATGGTTTCACCCAAATTTCTCATTCGATTTACAATATCATCCAAACGTAAGAAGAAATGGGCAATACTCTCATCACTATGCATCTTCAAATTTTCATATTCAATTCTAACAGTTTGGAGTTTTGCACTTTTTACCTTTGTGTCTCCTTCATAACTTAGAATGATTTTGTCCCATATTTCTTTTGCTGAATGTAGCTGCATCACTTTAGCAAATTCTGGTTCAGACATGCTTCCTAATAAGACATTCACTGCTTTGGCATTGATTTCATACTTCTTTCTTTCAGCAGCATCAGTAGGAATACTTGCCGGGTATTGATAACCTTCTTCCACGATTGCCCATACATCTGCACCAAGACTTTGCAGATATGATTTTGTTCGTACCTTCCAAAATATCAGATTGCTTCCATTGAATAGAGGTGGCTTTATAGACATTACTCCTTCTTGACTTCCCATTGCGACGGATCTCCTTCAAGCGATCAAGCATGAAGAACATAACTCGTGCAATTGTTGGGAAAATCTTTGAGAGAGGGTGAATCAATATTTATTTGCATATTCAAAACTTTTTTCTTTTCCTCTCCAAAACCCACTCCACTACTTTCCTTTAGTGAACTCGCGTATATACGTAGATATCCCTCATACAACTCGCGTATTAGCAGAGATCTAGATATGCAGATATTTATTAACTTAGTTCTTCACATATATCATTCATCAGATGTTAAGTTATCAGTAAACATGTGCAGTAAGAACAGAATAAACCATCACACAAAGCATCACACATGAACACCAGGATTTTTAGGTGGAAACCCAAGTCGGGAGAAAACCACCGTTGCGGTTGCTCAGCCTTCAATATTTTATTATAGAGAAAACATCTTACAACATATGTGCTGGCGCAGACTTGACCAGCACGCAGGCACCCACCTGCGCTCGTTTACCAGCCTCTCCTGGAAGGGAGCTCCAACCCCCTGACTCGTTTACCGGCCTCTCCTGGAAGGGAGCTACGACCCCCTGATCTCGTTTACCAGCCTCTCCTGGAAGGGAGCTACAACCCCCTGACTGAAGGCTACAACCCTCGGCACCTCTATGGACCACGTTTCATCAATTTTCACACTGGATCCAAAGCTTCCTTTAGGATACCACTTGCAGGCTACATTTCATCATATTTTTTAGGCCCGGACCCACTCCATGCACAAGCACGAGTCAAACATGGGCGATACATATAACTCCTTTGACAGAATGTCGATGAAAAACCATCGAAACCAGATAGACAATTCTTACCCACAGACTTGACAGCCCTAGTATCGGTCGGTTAAAATATAGAAGATGGTATTGGATACGCGGGTTTCACAAACACGATGTTAACGTATATTACGGGAGTTCATACACATAAAGCAATGTATGTCTGGTTCTTTGACATATTACATTTGGGATCATCTCTTGACACGGTGCCGATCTTTGATATCCCGATCTTGTTTGGTATCTCTGGTGTTGTTCCAGTTCTCATGATTCTATTTCTAATGTTTTGATAAAGATGCATTGATGATTTGTTGGTGAAAGTGTTCAGGATGCACAAACTAAGGGGAGCCTTAGTCTTATGAAAAGGATGCTTGGATGCACAGATTCAGGGGGAGCATTAGCGTTGCTGAATATAATGCATTGTTGGCATTATGTTGATTCTGAAAAATGTTCTCTTTCTTGAGGACTTTCTGGTGTTGGTCATAAAGTTATATTTGTATTTTGATGAAAAGGTCTTGTTGAGACCCATGATGTAAAATTGTAATATTCAGTCATGTAGAACTTGTTAAATTTGTAAACCCACTTGGTTGGGTCCTTGAGTCTCATATGTAAATCCACTTGGTTGGATCTTTGATGTAAGTATGAGTCCTTGATGCTAGGAAAGTCATAGAGTCATATACTTCATTGAAAAATATGTTTGAAGATTCGGCATGAACTCTGGGGGAGCTTGGTCACTTCAGTGTACATCAGATCTACAGAACGCTTCCTTCTACATGAGGTGAAAAACCTTGTGTTGGTTTTGATCCACCCTTTGCCCTTGATGTCAAAGGGGGAGAGTGACATGGTGTTCGAATGAAGAGAAAGAATGGTGTAAAAATGGGGAGAGTGACATGGTGTCATTGTATTCTTAATGTACCTATCTGTTGTGGTGATCAAACACCATCGTGGTTGCCATCAAGTCCAAAGGGGGATATTGTTGGCAATATGATGCAGAGTGTTGTCCTTGATGGCAACCCACTGAATGAAGATGAAGACATGAGATTGTTGACATGTGTTGTCCTTGATGGCAATCCACCTTTTGAAGTTATTCTTGACTTGATGGACTTGGTAAATGATGTTTGTTAGCAATATGATGCTGAGTGTTGTCCTTGAAAGGCAACCCACTTGATGAAGATAATGGCAACTTACTAGATGAAGTTGTGCTTGATAGAATATGTCTTGATGAACTAAATCTGATGTATCTACAGTGAGTACAAAAGGCAATGAAGAAAGGAATTTAGCATGTGCTAAATATATGGTGAAAAGAGTATGTCTCAAGGCATACGCGGATATGTCTAGGAGAAGTCGCGTATGCACGCAGGAAACAACGTGCTAAGTCGCGTATGGGCAAAAAGTGCTCATAAAGTGAAAAACCAGGGGTAACCACCATGGTATTGACCCATTGTATTGGGTAATGATTCGTCTAAATGACCCCGTCTAGGAATACCATCGGAAGTAATGTGGTTTTGGCTCATGGTATTGATAAAGGGTAAACCTATATAAGGAGAAGAAATTCATTGTGCAAATCATGAGTGTGGGTGCAAGATGTCTGAGCTTGAATGAATACTTCACTCTGAAGTATATCTGAATGGAAAGGGTTACAATTGAATGATAGATCTGAATGCATGATGCACCAATGATGAAGAAGGGTATCTAGATCTGAAATGTACTTGTATTTTCTAGATCTGTTTATGGACTGATTAGATCTAAGATGAGGCGAACATCTGTCTGAAGTAAAGGGTAAAATCTGTGTGATGTATCTGTTCTGAAGAATTGGAATGACCTAAATGTCTGAAGAACCATACGCTAGTTCGCCGAAGAGGAAGTGCGTATATACGCGGATTCGTGAAGAGAAAGCGTGTATGCGCAATGAAATTGGCTCTATAATTTGTATAGAAGTATACGCTGGTTTATGTGAACGGAAGCGCGTATATACGCGACATCAGTGAAAGGAAAGCGCGTATGCAAACTAGGGTTTGCTGAAGTCTGTGGTAAGAATTGTCTGATCTGTTCTGATGGTTTACTGATATCTGTCAGTGAGTTATATATATCAGTTTCATGTTTGACTGTGCTTAAAAGTATGGAGTGGGTCCAGTCTGAAAATATGATGAAACGTGGCCTGCAAGTGGTGTCCTAAAGGAAGCTTTGGATCCAGTGTGAAAATTGATGAAACGTGGTCCATAGAGATCTTTGAGAGGTTGTAGCCGGTCGGGGGTTGTAGCTCCCTTCCGGTGAAATTTAGTAAACGAGAGCGAGAGTCGCAGCTCCCTTCCGGAAAGTGGTAAGCGAGTCGAGTTGAGCTTCCCTTCCGTCATTGGTCTCAACGGCGCAGGTGGGTGCCTGCGTGTTGGTAGGAGTCTGCACCAGCACATATGTTGTAAGATGTTTTCTCTATAATAAAATATTGAAGGCTGAGCAACTGCAGCGGTGGTTTTCTCCCGGCTTGGGTTTCCACCTAAAAAATCCTGGTGTTTGTGTGTGATGCTTTGTGTGATGGTTTATTACATTGTTACCTACACATGTTTACGTTAGCAACATCGGATGAACGAATATTGAAAGAACTAAGTTAATAAATATCTGCATATTTAGATCTCTGCTAATACGCGAGTTGTATGAAGGATATCCGCGTATATACGCGAGTTTACTAAAGGAAAGTAGCGTATGGGTTTTGGAGAGTGAAAAAGAAAAAGTTTTGAATATGCAGTAAATACTGATTCACCCCCCTCCTCTCAGTATTTTTCCCAACAGGGCACTTCTAGCCTCCTCGCCCGCCCAATGATCGGCCCCCGCCACCACCTAGGCAGGAGGGCGATTCCCAAAATCGACCTTCCCAGGTCGATTGGGAAGGTCAATTCTGGGTATCGACCTCCCCAGGTCGATTCCCAAAATCGACCTCCCAAGGTCGATTCCGGGATTCTCGGAATCGACCTCCCAAGGTTGATTCCCGGAATCCGCCTCCCGAGGTCGATTCTCGAAATCGACCTGCCCAGGTCGATTCCCAGAATCAACCTGCCCAATTCGATTCCCGAAATTGACTTCCCTAGGTCGATTCGGAAGGTCAATTCTGGGTATCGACCTCCCCATGTCGATTCCGAGAATCGACCTCCCCAGGTCGATTCCCAAAATCGACCTCCCAAGGTCGATTCCGGGATTCTCGGAATCGACCTCCCGAGGTCGATACCCGGAATCGACCGGCCCAGGTCGATTCCCGGAATCGACCTGCCCAAGTCAATTCCCGAAATTGATCTCCCTAGGCCGATTCCGGGAATCGACCTCCCCAGGAGGATTCTGGGAATCGACTATATCTATATCTATATATATATATATATATATATATATATATATATATATATATATATATATATATATATATATATTAAAATTTCATAAATAAATAAAAAATGGAATAAAAAAAATATATTTAATTGTGTCACCAGTGGCGGAGGTGGTCTTGGAATCGACCTAGGCCCGAGGTTGATTCGGCCAACCATCAGGAGTCGATTCTTGGAATCAGCACAGGGCATGCATTCGGAATCGACCTCCTCATAGCATTTACAATTAAATATATTTTTATTTATACATTTTATATATAAATATATATATATATATATATATATATATTATTTTTAATAAAAATTTTAATTTTTTTAATTATTTATTATTTCATATCTGTTTTTTAATTTAATTTAATATTTTATTCTATTTTTTTAAATTATTATTATTATTATTAAATTTAATATTTTTAATTTATTTATTAAAATATTTTTAATTTTAATTTGAAAAATGCTTTTTTTAAACCCTTTTTTTCCAATTTTTAATTTTTAAAATAGTTTAAGTTTTAAAAATTCTTAGTTTTTTGTTTTTTTTTTTAATTATTTGAAAATGTTTTTTCTTTTTGATTTTTTAATCTTAATTTTTTTTTACTTTAAAATTTCCATTTTAATTTATTTTTTATTTTTTATTTTCTTTCATTTTTAATTTAATGTTTTATTATTTTAATTTTTTTTTCTTATTATTTTTTTTAATTTAAATTTTTAAATTTTAATTATTTTTTATTTTTTATTTTTATTTTAATTATTTTTAAATTATATATATATATATATATATATATATATATATATATATTTTTTTTTTTTTATTTTTTTTTTTTTTTTTTTTTTGATGTTTTTAATTTTTTGTTCAAATTTTGAATTTTTTCCCCATTTCGTTATTTAATTTTGGAATTTTTTTGTTTATTTATTTATTTTTGTTTAAATTTTTTATTTTTACAAGTTATTTTATTTTTTTTTACATTTTTATTGGGGTTTTATTATTATTTTTATATATTTTTTTATAATTGAGTTTTTTTTGTCATGTTTTTCTTATTTTATTTTAATGTTTTATTACTAACATGAAAATTACCACTCTAAAAAAAATGGTTGATGCTGCATCAACACTATTCAAAATTAGCATGAAACTCACCACTCTAAAAAGAATGGTTGATGATGCATCAACACTTTTCAAAATTAGCATGAAAACCACTAACATTTTAAAACACATGTTCATACTTCATAAATAAAAAAATTAAAGTGTCAAAAATATGCCCAAAAAAAAACGGGGTGATTTTGCGTCACCACTTTTCAAAATCAGGTTCTTTTTTTGCTACCTCAAAAAAGTAGGTACCAGTTCAGTTACCTATTTGATCGGTAACTATGTTTGCATCTAGTGCAAGAAATATTCCCTCACACCCCTCTCCATCTATATCTATATCTCCCTCCATCTCTCCTTCTTTGTCTCTTTATCTCACCCCCAAAACAAACACACTCTCTCACTCCATATCTATCAATCTCTCTGTCCCTCCCTCCCTGTCTCCATCTCTCTCTTCTTTCTCTTCACCTTCCACATTTATCTCTATCTCCCTCTTTCTCTCTATATCACCCCAAAACATACACTCTCTTTCTCGAATCTATCTATCTATTACTCCCTCCTCCTCTCCCTCTCTCTCTCTTTTTCCCCTTCTCTCCCTCTCCCCCGCTTCTATCTCTCTTCCCTCCTGTTGTCCTCTCCCTCTGTCTTGATATTCCTTCTCTCTCTCTCTCTCTCTATCTTTCTTCTTACCTCCCCCTCTCCCCCCCTCCATCTCCATCTCTCTTTCCCTACCTCTCCCCACTCTCACATATCTTTTCTCTCTTCCTTTCTAGGCCACCTCTCTCTCTCTCTCCACCTTCCAACTATGTCACTATATTCCTCTCTCTCCTTCTCTCCCCCCTTCTCTCCATCTCTCCTTCTTTGTATCTTTATCTCGCCCCCAAACATACACACTCTCTCTCCATCTCTCCCTTGTCACTCCCTCTATCTCTCCACTTCTCACTCTCTATGTCTTTATTCTTCCCTCCCTCTCTCCTCTTCTCTTTCGTCCTTCCCCTCTCTCCCTTTCTCTCTTACCTCCCTCTCTCTTCACCTGTCACACACACAAACACTCTCTCTCTCCTACAATCCTCTCTTTTCCCCCATCGCTCTCTTCCTCTCTTTTTTCCTCTCTCTCTCTCTCTCTCTCCAACTACGTTATAATATCCCTCCCTTTCTCCTTTTATCTCCTTATTTCCCCCTTGCCTCCATCTCTCCTTCTATGTCTCTTTATCTCACCTCTAAACATACATATACTCTCTCTATCTCTCCCTTGTCACTCCCTCTCCCTCCACTTCTCACTCTCTATGTCTTTCTTCTTCCCTCCCTTTCCCCCCCTCCAAGCCCATCTCTCTATCGCTCCCTCTCTTCTCCTCTCTCTCAAGTCCTCTCTCTCTCTCTCTCCTCCAATCCTCTTCCTATCTCCCTCCCTCTCTCCTTCTCTCTCTCCCACCTTCATATTTATGTCTCCCTCTCTTACCCTTCTCTACCTATCTCACTCCTCCCCCCCCCCTCTCTCTCTGCATTCCTCCTCTCCCCAATCCTTTAGTTTATCTCCATCTATCCCTTGTCACGACCCTTATTTCCCCACCTCTATCACTCTTTATCTTTTTTCTTCCCTTCTGTAATGACTGGTTTAAATTTCCTTAAAAGAATTTTTAATTTAGAAATTTGAATTATTTTAAATTTAAATAGGATTAACAAGTATGTTGATCAAGTCATGAGTTAAATTTATTCTCTTTGAATAAAGATTTAATTATGGTATGTTTCCATAAGCTGATGGTAAAAAGATTTTCCAAGAATCCATAGTAGTTGGATTAAGCAGTTCCTTTCCTCTAAGGATAAAAAGAAAATCCTAGAGAAGGAAAGGGGTTATGTTGAGAAGGAAAAGGAACAACTAGAGAGATGTAAGGAGAGAGTGTCCAGAGCTGGTAGAAACCAGTGGAACTCTGCTACTTAATATTGGAGGAAATATTGGACTAAGGTCTTGAGGTCTATCTCTTGTATAACTGCGATGCAAATCCTACTCTGGTGAGGAGCATAGGGGGAGCTGAGGACGTCATTGGCTCTCTCACGGTTGGAAGGATGCCATTAGTAGCACTTATCTGAGATAATTATAGAAGACTAATATGAATGAAAAATGAAATTTATAGATGTTAATTTTGTATTTAGTTTGCTGGTAATGTGCACTCTTTGTCAATGGAACATTAGACTAGAAGGAAGTGTTTTGGATTTCCCTCTCTAATGCATGAGTTAATCTATTTTCCTGAAAATTAGTTTTGTTGTAAAATTATCTTGTGGAAAAGAAAAGATTTAAGTTTTAAAGATAATAAAAGTACAATAAAGAAAATACTTCCACCGGGAAACAAATGGCCAGATGGATAGTTAAGTGCATTCAGGGAAGGTTAACCTTGAACAAGAAAATCTGTCCTGTATAAAGAAGAGAAGGTTTACATAGACTAAGGGTTGGGTATTAACCCCCTCGAGGTGGTATGGTCACCTACATAACCTTCCTTATACTGTGTAGATTATTACTTCAGAAAATAAAAATAAAAGCCAGAAAATGGGAAACTGAGCAAATGTAAGAAACTGCAGAATTTCTTGCTAGAATATGATTGTTTAACTATAATTATTATAGATATTTACACAATGGAATTAAACCCAAAATAGCTAGTAATGAAAAAAAGAGAAGAAAAAATATTCCTATTATAACAATATTCCTTGCTGGAAGAAACTATCTGTGTAAGAAGAGTAAATTACACAAGAATTTCATATAAATTCAAAGACAACAAGTAATAATTGCTAAAGACAAAGACAAGTTGAGCGAGTAAAACTAGATTAGGAACGGTAAGTAAATAAACTTCATATGAGCATTCATAATCTTAATACAGATGCAGTGAACAAAATAATAAACTGCCTTAGTTCATATGATTCATTACATACTTCCAAAACTTAGTACAATCTTGAGTTAACTGTCATAACTGAGAAATTACACATTTCACTACATAAATACTCTGTTGTAGTGAACCGGAAGGTCATGGAAAGAAAAAAATTGACATGCAACTAGAGCATGGCTTAAAGAAAAACTTAATGGAATAAATACATAACTGTCAATACTCAAATGCATATAAGGAAAACCCGACTGGGTTGCGGCTACCAAAGTAAATACTAGCTAAGATAAAACCCTCGGCAACGCTGTAGCGGTTATTTCCACTCGCATGCATTTAAACGAAGAACAATAACCCTCGACAGGGACAGAGGAATAGAACGGGTTCTGGACCCGAGAAATTCAGACCCAAATCCAAGAAAAACTTCAATATGAAACCCTTAAGTGAAAACTAAAATGGGACAAGAAGATTCTACCCAGAGAAGCTCCATGGGACCTGTAGAAGAGATCAAGGAATTAGTCTAGAAAGCCCAGAGTATTGACTGGAATGCGCTAGGGTTGGGGCTTCAAGTTACCTGCAAACATGGAGGAATGCAGTTAGTAAACAAAATTAATTAACTTTGAACATATCAAGTCGGAAAAGAACTGGGTTCGACCGAAACTCACCTTATGGGGTATGTAGTAGGCGAACTCCTCTGACCTGCAAAAGAAGGGAACTCTATTAATAATTATGCAATAGTATAAAACTCAAGCAACGAAGAAAACCATAAGTAAAACCGACTTACCTATCTGGGCTGTCAAGGCAGTGTTTTTCTTGGCTGCAACATGAAACAAATTGTAAAACATCCCCCGGATAACACAGGAACGAGAGCCGTAGTAAAGAAAACACCATAAAACAGTCAATTTCAAAGTACAGGCAGGGAACCGATATCAAACCACAGTAAACCATTTCCATCGGGCCAAAAAACGCATGAAAGCGCAGGTAAGTAAACAATGCAATGCCTCAGGGATAAACTCATAACATACCGTGACGAATAGTCCCATAGAGGAGCAGAAGACCTCGACAAGCAAACAATGGAGCAAAGATGTGGTTGCCAGGATGTGGCGTTGAATTAAGAATTTTGTTACGGTTTGGGGGAGGATATTACCCTAACCACCCTGTAGATCATCAGGACCGTTGATCAATAAGGAAAAGCATCGATGGCAGAAATGTGAACAACTGTCCTTCCAAAATTAAGTGAGGGACGATACTGATTCCACATCAAATACGAGAAAGTAATAAAGTTCTACTCACAACAATGTTGAATTAATACACCGTTTATTGTTTGGTACCCTCTAAATCATTATAATAATTAATCTGCTGACCTTTAGAATTCGTGTGTTATGTATTGCAGACATATACATACAAGCACCCAAGGCGAGAAACATGAACTTAGATGTATACCCAATGCACGGATATATGTATGTAGATTATAGTTGCCAAATTAAAGTCTAATATGGTAAAGTATAACATCAACTTTATAGAGGTGTCCGGTTAGAAGCCATATTTGCATAATGAGATCCTAATCCCGTCGTTTATGAATTATGCTCATTAAAATAGAAGTAAGTGGTAAGTAATGTAAATAGTAACATTATAAGAGTAAATGTTTATGGTAGTATTTTTAAGGAGTAAAACAGGAATTTTATGGTAGATGTAAAATTTATTTTTATGTAAAGGTAAATAGTTTGTACTAGATGTTACACCTCCCATATATATCTAGAGTTTATATATATATATATTCAAATTTATTAAAGTTAATAATATTAATATGAATATTAAATTTAATAATAATAATAATAATAATAATATTTTAATACTAATATTAGGGCTAATAATTTTTTTTTGCATGGTATTAATAATAATTTGGTCCATGGTATTTGACAGAGGTAAGTGGTAAGTAATGTAAATAGTAACATTATAAGAGTAAATGTTTATGGTAGTATTTTTAAGGAGTAAAACAGGAATTTTATGGTAGATGTAAAATTTATTTTTATGTAAAGGTAAATACTAGATGTTACACCTATATATATATATATATATATATATATATATATATATATATATATATATATATATATCCAAATTTATTAAATTTAATAATATTACTATGAATATTAGATTTAATAATAATAATAGTATTTTAATATTAATATTAGGGTTAATAAACTTTTTTTTTTTTGCATGGTATTAATAATAATTTAGTCCATGGTATTTGACCCACAGGGTTGGTACATAATTAGATGTTGATGTCTAATCCTATTTGATATATTTTTATTTATTTAACATACCTCTTTTTACCTCTTTTATATTTATTTATTTACCATACCTCTTTTATAAATATGGTATTTGACCCATGGTATTAATAATTATTTGTCCCATGGTATTTGACCCATAGACTTCACTTAAATAAAACCTCTTTTTTTAGTTTTTGTAAATACAAAGAGGTTTATGTAGTAAATATAAAAAGAGGTTTTATGTGTTTACCATACCTCTAGTTTATTTATATTTTTATTTATTTACCATACCTTTGGAGTGAGTATAAAAATATGTTTTATTTATTTACCATACTTCTGGTTTATTTATATTTTTATTTATTTACTATATCTTTTTTTAGCATAAACCTCTTCATATTTTAAATTTATACAACCATTCTATCATAGCCATAGAGTGCAATGAATTCTACACAACCATTTTCCAAATATATATATATATATATAATCTTTTAGAAAAAATTTATAGCTTTTATTTATATGGTTAGTAAGTTATTGTTTAAGTTGACATTATTTGGATTTTATTTTCTAGATTTTTTAAAGTTTTTTTATTTTTACAGACATTAGTAAAATTTGAGTTGTATGTACAAATTTATACATCTCCCAGACAAACTTACACTACTCTCCCATATTGGGATGTAAAATGGGCCTCTATGTGCAATAAAACTCTTTTTATTTAAAATAAACTACTCATAAATATTCAGATGATTTTTTTTAAAGGAAATCAAAATAAAACATTATTTTATTTTATAAATATCATTGTGATCTCCAATAAAATAAAAACAATCAGAACTATTTAAAAGCCAATTTCCATAAAAAACATAACTTCTAAGTATTATTTTCCATAAAAATTATAGTTCTAATTATTTGTGTACATGTGCATTATGATGCAAAATAACACATAAATAACATTATTTTTTGTCAACAAAAAATAATGATTGTTACTTATTATTTTCAGTTGAATTTATGGTAATAAGGATTGATACCTACATCTAAACAAATTTTATCCCTAGGTCCTATCTTTTTTTTTTCATATTCAATAGGCATAAAGAAGGTTGTAGTCTAAAAAACCCACAAACTAACCCAGAAATTCACATAAAATTATGAAAAATTCCTGCAAAGATTTTTGAAAATTTGGTTAATTTTGGGTGCCCTAAGGGTTTTTGATGGTGCTGAATCCATTTCCACCATCAAAAATGAAATTCTTTTTTTTTTTGTAAGCTTAGGTGGTTCCTTCTATTTTCTATTAATAAAGTCAGGCAAAATATACAAAACTAGACCTCAACCTGCCCGCAGGAAACCAGGTATTTGGGCCATCGAAGTTCAAAGTATGTCAACCAAAACATAAAAAGCCTTAACAGTCTATACCATATCTGTCGATACTGAATATCTAAGTCTGGAGACAACATCATATACAAAAAGTGCTAACCACTAAAAAAGAAATTAAGACATTGGATCAAGAAAACCTTAATCTTCCTCAGATTCCACTGGCGCTGGATCTTTGGATGTAGCCCCTAGTAAGTCAAATGTAACCTGCTGGATAGCCTTAATTTCCTTCTCCAACCTTCCAAGACTCGCGTATTGATGCAATTGACGCATATTGATTTCCTGAATGTTCCTATTAATATCTGCCAAGGTTGATTGTAGCTTTGTCTCTGCTATCGACATAACTACCTTGGCTAACAAGCATTTGATTGACCAATAAGTTCTAACTGATTGTTGAAACAGAGAGGTTCGACCTCGAGTGTGCCCAGGGTCATTAATCACATTCTGCATATGCTCCGAAGCCATACAATCTTCCCTGTCTATGTTATTTAAAACCTCTGCTTCCCAGCCATAAATACGGGAATGAACTGAATTTGGGATTTCTGCCATAAAAGTTTGAACCAGCAGTTCCAGATGTTGTTGAGCAGACTTTCTTCCTCTTTTCTGGTGCATTTCAAAATAAGGTTGTTTTCTTTTTCCCCAGCAGGCTTCCTTCCTCTTTTAACCATTTTAAAGAAACCTAACAAATCTGCTAAAACTACCATCCAAACAATAGCACCAGTCAGCTTCATAGATAAAATGTAAGCCACAGACCGAAGAACGATTCCTTCTCCCAAGTTAAACACCATGAGAAAGATAAGAGGTAAACAAAAAGAGCGGACACTACTACACCTAAACGAGGCACGAAAAGACTGAAGCACAACCTAATGTCTAAAACCACTACCAAAGACCCAAAGATCATAGGCAGTATAAAAGTCCTGTATGGGAAAATGAAATTTCGGAGCCCTAATTGCAGACTTGCAAAGATTAAACATACAGAGGAGACGCATAAGCTTTTGCATGAGAGTCCCCAACAAGCTTCGTAAGTTTGCAAGCAACAGAGCAAGGACCAGACCATACCAATTCTGTTTTTCTATAGAGAAGTAATTATCAGAGAGAACAACACATCTAAAACCCAAAACCCACAGTGTAGCATTAAACCCTTTTACGAACCCATCACTAAGATGCAACAACCTAAAATTATAGTATAATTCTATCAATACCAGGATCAAACGGAAGAAACAAAGACCTTGACAAAGTTGCAAACAGAGATTTGGAAGACAAACTAGAAACCCGTTGAAGAAAAAAGAGCATACAACCAACTTCCTGAACCTTCTGCATGTGTTCATACCAGAATTGACCAAACCTCCATTCAAACAAATCCTCTAAGAAGACCATTATGAATATCCGTAGAAGACTGTAGAGAAAAATCTGTAGCTGAGAGGGTAAGAACGGAGATACATACCACTTATGTACCCGAGCCATCACCCTGAAACTTGCCTAGTAAGAACCTCTGCAAACGTTGCCTACTTTGAAATATAACCTTAGAACAAAAAACCAAACAATGACATGCCGATTAACCTTACCTTCCTTAACCCCGCATTGCTGGCTCTTTTTCCAAAACTCTTCTGACATCAAAAATTCAATTCAAACAGTCCAACAACCTGATTTTATGAATTTTTTTACGGGATTCTCGTTAAAAAAACTGCCATCCGAACTATTCTATTTCTACTATGTCCATAGACAATTATAGAAAGAAATATTCATAAATGCAAGCAAGCATAGCAAGTAGAAAATAAAAATAAATAGAGTAAATCTGTAAGTGAATTAGATTAATAAGTACTATTTGTAAATCCAAACTCCAAGAGAATAGAGATAATTTAAATTAAAATTATATCTTTTCCCTTAATGACAAAATAATTCACCACAATCAAAACATTTGATCTTCAATACTCCTACTAAGATATCATTTCTATAAATAGATGTCTTTTCATCTTCAATTCCTATACAAAATTTGCAAAACATTGAATGGCCACTATTTTGTGACAGTGTTGCAAAGCTCGGGACTCCGCGTAGTTATGAGGAGAGGGAATATATGAAAGTAAAGCGCGGGGTTGTGAGAGAATATGTGGAATTAAAGAAGGCTTTTGTTCGTCAACATGCACATGAATGTGATGCACATGGATGTAAGAGAATATGTGGAAGACTTTGTTCAACTCTTTCTCTTTCTTGTATCATCACAATCACGTTATGTTTAAAGAACATTAGCCTACATTCCAAAAATTGTATACACATTGAGGCTCTGAGTGCCTTCATCCAGAAATGAGTGTAGGTTAACCCCATTTATTTGCGGTCAAATGATTGATTATGAGTTAGTGAAGTCGTTAAAAACCATAAAAGTTAATATATTTAAATTTCTTATAATTATTTAATTTATAAAATAATATATTTAAATATTTAAATAATTTTAATTTTAATTTTATAAAAAATAATATTTAATTTAATATAATATGATTTTATTATGATTCTCATTTTAATTAAATATATATAATTTTAGTCCTTGTGAAAGGCAGGGCGGGGATGATGGTAGGTGATATTACTTTTTTACTCTCTACCAGAAATAATTAGTTTAGATTACAGTGGCGGAATACATATATATTTTTTATATAAGAGAATCTATTGACTTATTTAGTGCTCTTTTAGGAAGTTCACCTACAAAGTCGATTACCACAAAATGATGCAATAGCCTTGGGAAAACTATGGTGTTAGACTTTTTAATCACCATTCGTTTGTACTCCGATGATGGAGATCCTTCCTTTTAAATGTACTTTGCTTTTTGCCATGGAATGGTGAAGAATGAGTGGTAAAGGCCGTATTTTTCTTTGTTCCTTACTACCATTTCAGATGTAATAAATTTGGCAGCAAAGCCTCATATGCTTAGCCCTTATCTCAATTCAACATGATATATGCGAGCGACAAAGGGCATATTTTTCTTCGTTCCTTACTACTATTTCAGATGTAATAAATTTGGCAGCAAAGTTAGCCCTGAGTCATCTCAATTCAACATAATATATGATATAGTCAATGTAATAACCTTCTCCATATAATTGTCATGTCTACTAGTTCTACTAGTTTTAATTGACCCATAACAATTCTTTATATAGCTCAAATAACTATGGGACCCTTGTGAGGTTGCATATTAACTCTTATGGCTAGACTTTTCTATAGGAAATGAGGCTCCAACCCATCCTCAAACACCACCTATGGATCACTCATGGGATATGCTACAAAACTACTATGATCACTAAGCTATGATTAGAGTGGTTATAGTTGTTTGTGTCTCAACAATACTCTCACCTAATTGAGGATGTTAGGTGGGGGTGCTAGGCCCTCACCTAAGAGAATGTGGACATAGTGCTATGTCATGCTTGGCATTGTCTCTATCCTATGTAGGCCCTTAACCCATCCCATAAAATTTTGCAATGTTAGAGAAGTTGATATGGAAACCTAAAATGAACTCTACACATAATTTCCTAAGGAAATACGAAGGAACCTCCCAATTAACAATGACGTCAATCGTTGTTTGGAAATGTTTAAATATTCAACTCTATCTTTATTTAAACTAGTTGTTATAAACATTTTTGACACTGTAGAGTTGGAGGAGAAACATGTCCAACTCAATAGGTTAAGATACCCTTCTTTTGACCTTAACAAGATCGTGTTATAAGCTCCATTGCTTAAATTTATTCTACAGAAAGCAATGCATTGCTTACTTGTAGCTTGAAATAAGCGATGAACATGTCACCATCAATCTATATGCACTAAGATAGAGAAATGGTGGTCCCTTCCAAATTGGTGTTTTTGTGTAGCAATGAGGAGCAAGGAATTCTTAGGATAAAGTGACATCTCCATCATCCATCACTAGTGAGGATAATCTACGGGTTAGGATTACAAGTGATCTATCTTACTTTATGTAGAGATCTTAGGTACATATGTATATTTATAACTTTTAGCAACATGGGGAATTTCTAGTTAACACAATTTTTATAATACTCAAACATTGTAGGCTTATAATTATTTAGAAATCCTTGGGAATTTGTAATGGATGCTACAATTGTATCTAGAAATGTTGTTAGAGATAATCACAAGGGCGTTCTGGTATATTAGAGGTTACATATGAGGGTCCTCAGAGACCCTAACTTGCATCAATATTAGTGTTAGTGTTTTGTTGTTGTGGCCCCACTACGGTGATATTGGGCTTGGGTTCTTAGTGTTCTACATTATTAGTAATCAAGTTTCCTAACATTAAATAAGGTAAAATACAATTTGAAAATAAAGTAAGGTAAACTAGGTAATGGGGCAAAGATTTCCTTTTCCTTCACAAAATGAAATACTTTTTATTTTAAATGTTTTAACGAATTAAAAAAACAAACAAACAAAAATGTCTTTCCATTTAAATCCGTACTTGGAATGCCTTGAAGATGAAATTTGTAGAGTTTGCCAACAATTTGCTTGATCTCCCATAAACATCTCTCCTGAATTTTCTCAATTATTATCCAAAATATGTCACTCAGTCTCAATGGATATTGGGGAAAAATAAGGCCACGATCATTTAAGAATTTAAAATAGCGAGAATGTACATACATTCCAGAGAGTGTGTGCATGGTCTTAAAAACACACATGTGTGTTCATATACCTTCTTGTTATCAATGACTTTGCCTAGAAGGTGGTGATTTATGGGTTGCTGAAGTTGGATTCTTATGTACATGCAAATATTATTGCTTGATCATGTTCATGATGGTCCTATTTCCCCTTTAGAGGCCATCATGATATTATGAGTGCCTTGATATGGTCTGGTTTTTCCTCAGGTGGATTTTTTTGAGATAAATCTTGTGTAATAATTTATTTGTTGTTGCTATTATTTTTATGATTGTTGATTTATTATTTCTCTTGCATTGTTAAGTAAACTTTGTTGAAAATGCAACAAGAAAGTCTTAATTTTGATTTTTCCTTAAGAAAACTGAGGAAATTCAAAATTCCACATCAACACACAACTTGGAGGAGCTAACTAAGATGACATAACACTTGTCACTCAGTTAAGAACACTCAATTCGAGCTAATGAGTTGAAGTTCAATTTACTTAAGTTGATTCCTAAAAAATAGGAGTCTATCTCAGTTAATTCGAGTTAGGTGGATGAAGTTATGTTTTGTGCAGTGGGTTAATAAATTTTAGGAGCCTAGGTTGAGATAATTTCAGTTGTAGTGCAATTTAATTCAGTTAAATTGAGTTATGGTCACTTAAAATAGTTCCAACTGTTGGAGAAACTAGTGGAAGGTTAAGTTGTGTAGTGCAACTTCAATCACACTTAGTAATCATCCAGGCAACTAATTAATCAACCTAACTTAACTCATGCATGTGGAGTTTCCAAGGCAATGTACAATTAATTATATACTATATTGAGTGTATAGTTAATTGTATTGGTGAGGTGATCAATCCTACGAATTGTGCAAGCCTTTTGAAGGAATTTCCTATTTAATAGGGGCCTAATTCCTCAAGGAAAAATGCAAGGAGATAAGAGCTTGAGAAGGATTGAAATTGGCTAAGTGTTGGCCAAATTCAGCTAAGTGTTGACCAAATTTAGTCAGTCAGTCAAGGAGAGGATAGAAGATACTTGTGCTGGTTGTGCTCAAGCTTGAGCAAGAATATTTTAATCATCCATATTCTTTGATTAATGCAATACATATAGGAAGGGGTTTTGAGCAGTTGCTTTCCTATAGATAAATATTTGTGTATGTGTGTTAAATCATGATGCATGTTTTTGATATGTGTTCTTGATCATCAATTTGATTCCATGGATGAGTAGGGTAGAGTTTAGTCTTACATTTAGTAAATTACATAGGAATTTTTTAATCTACATTAAATTTCTACAAAATTGACTTAGTCGTATAGTCAAAGTTATTTATTCTAAAATTATGGTTTCCACGCATATAGTTTTAATGACCCATGGTACGTTTCCCATAGTATTGTATATAATGAAGCCTATAAATAAGCTTGGAATCCTCCATTATAAGGTTCCAAGCACTGAGCATGTATTGGTATCACTTGGCTGGTAACTCGACCAACTTTGGCTAAATGGTAATCGAAGCTTCATGGCTAGTTTCCCCCTAGGGGTTTTTCAAGAAAACTGTGTAGTATTGTTATTATGTTTAATTGATTAATATTGATCTTTCTTTCATGTTTATTCCTAACATATGGTACCATAGATAGGGTTAATTTAAAATATTTAAGGGGATTGGTTGACTGCTAGTGTTGAAGAAATATGGAGTGCCCTATGACACAACTATCAAAGGATAAATTTTCTAAGTGTGAAAGAGCTCATCTCTCCCAGGAATTTCCAAGTAAGTAGAAAATTCATGGTATATGGAACCAAATAATTTGTTTGAGTTGGAGTTATATAGAAGAATAATTTTGGTGGCATAAGAGAGATAATTGGGTGTGTAAAGGTGAGGGGATGGTGACATAAGTTCTACAATAACAATTAAAAAATAAACTTTGGAGATGAAAATTTCCAAACTACATGAAAATAGGCATATGAATATAAGATATAGTAAGGCATGTGTTCCCCTAGTGAATTCCAGAGTCATGGCGGGGGGGGGAGAACTTAGATTTGAATAATTTCCCTAAGTCAATTTAAATGAGGGATTGTTAGGCCAACTTGAGTTAGTCATATTGTCAAAAAAATTTGGTCTACAATACATGGTTTTTGGTAGTGGCCCATTGTATTTATCCATGATATTGCATGTAATGAAGCCTATATATAGGCTAAAAATACTCCATTTCAAGATTCAAAGAAGAGAGAAAGTATTGGGGTAATTTAGCTAGTACTATGGCTATATTTGGCCAAATGGTAATTGAAGCTTCATGATTGGTTTTTCCTGGTTGTGATTTTCCTAGATAAATCCTATATGTGATTTATATGTTGTTAATTTATGTTTATTAATTGTTTATCTTTAGCATATCATCTATCTCTCACAATTTATTTCTAATAGTGGTATCATATCTAGGTTTAATCTAAACTCATTGAGAGGAGTGGTCTAACGTTGGTGCTGAAGCATATGGAGGGCCACATGACACAACTACTAGAAGATCAATTTTAAGTGTGAGAGAGTGAGTCTCTCGTAGAAAATTCTCAGTGCACAAAGAGAAACTACAAGAGCTACAAATGGAGATCAAGGTTGAGTTGGAGTTATCTATGACTAAATATTTTGGTGGCATGAGGAGAGCACTTGGTGTGAGAAGGTAAGACTGTGAGAATTGTAGCATAAGTGTTGAGATAATAAAAAATACACACGCACACATGCATACACTCACACACTTTGAAGATGGAGCATTTTTAACTTTGTATAAATGAACATATGATTTTAATACCTATTCAGGCACACATACCAATTGTAAAATTGAGAGTGATAGGGGGCCATGTAGGTTTTTCAGATTCAATTTGAAAAAATTCCCCAAGTCAAGTTTAAAATGGGGATAGAGTCTAATGAGTGTAGTCTAAAATCATGGTTTTTGGACACATGGAATTAGTGATCATGGTATGTTTTCCACAATATTGTATGTAATTAATCTTATAAATAGGTTTTGGACAATCCATTTTAAGGTTTTTTTTTCCAAGAGTAATAGATCTAATAAGTTTTGTTTTTATGGTTTAGGGTTTCCAAGACTATGTGTCATGATTTATGTGTGTGTATATATGTTTTATTATTACTAATTTATTGTTTACCTCTTGAATTTTAGTCTTATACATTGGCAATGTTTCTTTTTTATATGAAAAAAATGAGTTCTTAGCCATTAACACACAATTTTAGGTTTTATATTATTATTTTCAAGAAAATTATCATCATATAATGTCATGATTGACATAACATCAATAAAATTATATGATTTCAATTAATATTTAACCTTAATCTTGTATATAATTATAAGTATATCAATAGGGTTATGTTTTTTTTTTTAAATGATCTTTAATCTAAATATTACCTTGATTACAATTTAATCTCTTATCTTAAAATTCAATTCAATTAAAATAAATCTTTACAATTAACAACACTAGATTTAAAATATATATCTCAATATATATGATATAGCTTAATGTTTTTGGATAATCAAATTTATAAGAAATTTAATTATTTTTATTAAAATAATAATGATATTATATTTATTATTTATTAGATATAACAAATTTAATTTTAAAATATAATTATATTCAAAATTAATAATAAAATGATGAGAGAGTTTTAAATTTAAAATATAATTTATCTAAAATAAAATAAAGATTAAAATTATAAGAGAGTTTTAAGTTTTATAAATTAAATATATAATTTAAAAATAATTTTGAAAAATTTATAATTCAAATCTATGATGAATTCAATTATATAAATTAAATGGCTTGTATACTATTAGATCTAAGACTTTTTTTGATAAGTAGATTTTATTTATTTATTTATTTATTAAATTAAAATTTTTAATCCTCTCTATTATATTTAATTTAATTAAATAATAATTTATATAAAAATTTCTTAACCTTTTTAATAAAAATTTCTTAACTTATTTTCAACAAATTTTTTAATTTAACCCATTTTTAATAAAAATTTCTTATCCCCTTTTTAATAAAAAAATTAATTTAATTAATTTATTATTTAATTTATTCATTTATTTTATTTTTATTAATAAAAAATTTAATTTAATTAATTAATTAATTAATTAATTTTTTATTAATTGATTTATTTATTTATTTTTGTTTTTATTATTTATTTATTTTCATTATATTTATTTATTTATTAAATTAAAAAATTTAACCTCCTCTATTATATTTAATTTAATTAAATAGTAATTTACTAACCCATTTTTAATAAAAAAATTAATTTAATTAATTTATTATTTAATTTCAATTCTTAACTAACCCATTTTTATTAAAAATTTCTTAACACTTTTTAATAATAAAATCTTTTAATTTGATTTCTTAACTAACTTAACAACTAGTTCTTCATCAAGATAGATTAGTTTCTCCACCTTGTCCCGAGGATGAACCACATTAGTTGGTTTGAAACATCTACCAAATCCTAATGATATGATTAATGAGAAAAATCATTTATCAGCTTGTATAATTTTAAAGGTATCAATCCATAATAAGCATCAAACCACTAACTTCATGATATATGTTACTTCGCTAAAATTAAAAAAATCATGAAAACCAACTAAATTGTAACTTTATTTAAATTATTATTATTAATTATTAAAAAATTAATATATATAAATTAGATATGTATATAAACATGGAGCAAGATTCTTAACGATGGAGATTCTTAATTTATAAATAAATTTTCCGATGATACTATAAGCCAATACACTAACTTATCAATATCACCTTACCTAACAACCATAACTCAATTCATAAGACAATTTTTTAATTAATCAATTTAATTAAAAATGAAAAAAAAGGCATAACTGCGCTTTCAACCTTTTCCCAAGGTGGTAGAATAGATAGTGATGCACGTTAATTTAACAACTTGGATGCCTTAGCAAACAAAAAAAATCTCTCAACCTTTGATTTGTATATATTGCTATGAATATTGTAAAATATTCCATGTAGATTAAATCTCCACCATACACTTAATAATTATTCATAATTAAATTAAAATTCTAAATCTATATTCTAAAATAAACATCTCTATTAATACAATTAAAAATATATATGTTTATTAAACAATTATAAATTTAAATAAAATAAAAAATAAAAATCAATTCATTATTTAAAAATGTTATATAAAACATGATATTATATTCTATTTTAATTTCTTACTTAATAGTAATTTAAAATTATCTTAAATTTTTTTCATTTTTTCATTGAATATGTTTTTGTTTTTATTAATTTTGTTAAATTTTTTTTAATTAATTTTTTCCTGAAATCTAATAAGAATTTGTGAATATCACAAATTTAGATTAAATATAAAAAAAAATGTCAAATTTATTTATACATTAAAAAAAACATATTTTAAATAATAAAAAATTATATCATTAAAATTAAAATTAAAAATTTAATCAAATTAATTATATCATTAAATATTAAAAAAAAAATTACAACCAAATAATTATATAAGAAAAATATATCATAACTTAATCAAATCAATAGTGAACAAAATTATCACTAAAAATTACTAGGAAAAACCACACCACCTTTTAGTCTATAAAAAGTGAGCTTCTAGTCTTATTAAATATTTATGAAAAATCACACCACCTATTAGTCTATATTAGGCTATAAAGAGTGAGCTTCCACTCCTACTATATATTTATGAGTTTTGAGCAATTAAAATATATATGAAAATCTATATTATTTAGTGCTCTTTTTAGGACGTTCACCTACATAGTCGGTTACCACAAAATCATGAAAAAAACAAGATCAATAGCCCGGTCAAAAATATGGTGTCAGGTTTTTCAATCACCATGCGTAACGCATTCGTTTGTACTTTCGATGATGATGGAGATGCTCCCTTTGTGGAATGGTGAAGAATGAGCGGCAAGGGCCATATTTTTCTTCGTTCCTTACTACCATTTCACATGTAGTAATTTTGGCGGCAACGTCTCACATGGTTAGGCTTTAAAATCCCACTTCAACATGATATATGCCTTATTCACGAGTTGAATTTTAATTTGAGTGTAGCTTTAAAAAATTATATATTTCGAGAATTTTTTGGAATTTAATGAAAAATAAATAGAGTGAAGTTAATTATTTGATTCTATAAGTATAAAAATATTATACTTATAAATATTATTATATTAGGTTTAAGTGATACAATATATTAGTTTTAGTGGATATTAATTTTTAATTAATTCTGTCACACTATTCCTTCTTTTAATTACTAGTAAAAAAAAAAAAATTCTTTCACCTACCAATGTAAAAGCACAACTTACATAACTTTAACTGCACCAATGCATACATATTTATTTATATATATTTTTTTGATATTTCAAGCCTAACCAAATCATTGGTTGGAGTTTATTTGTTTTGGCGTTTATAGGTTTCAGCTAGAGTACTTATGAGAGTACCATGGTACAGATTTGCTCCTTACATAAAATAATCCATTTCAGCACTTTCGATTAAAGTCGTTTCACCACACAACAATGGTAACCTTATTTGGTTTGAATGCGGGTCACACCTACCCATGGTTTATGCTTACCTCAGTATGGTGGCAATCCACATGGCATGCGGTAATAAATTCTACAGAATTAAGTTGAAATTCCACCTAACATGCTTGTACTGCGCATTTACACTTATGGGACAGCTGCCATATCTCAATTAATTTCTTTTGGGATTCATTGTTAAGGTCATTCAGATGTTTATCATCTCGGATTTGCTAGTTAGTGGTTCATTTGGCTAGGCGGGAGTTTTGGATCTGAACTTTCTTCAGCTGAAATATTTTGGCCTCTCCACCCTCGTTCACTTGAAATCGGCCTGCCATTTCTGCTTGGTCCTCCTGGTGTGAAATTCCTTGACCATGGCTCGTTACATCTCGAGTGCTGATTGTGAGGATGTCGCCGATGTAGATTTTGGGTTTTGTCTCAGATACGTACCACAACTACAGAGGTTTTAAGCTTAGTTTTCTAGGTAAGGCATGGCTATGCCAATATTTTGCTATCATTTGGTTATATCGTCGCTTGGTTCTAATATAGAGCATGCACATAAATCTGTTTGCTAAATCTTTGAGTCGTTTTTCTTTTACCTGTCTTTATTGAGAAGTATATGATAAGGAGAACAACAATACTAGGAGATTTACCCCTATATTCTCTTTTTGCTCTCAGGCGTAGGTAGAGGAGTCTCCTATGTTTTTAGGTATCTACTCTAGCCGTGCATTTCCATTGTATAAGGGTTTTATGTTTTCGCGTTTTGGCATAGAATGCAGGTACTAAACCCCATGACTTGGGTTTTCATTCGTTGCAGGTATGTGGCAACCATTCACAGCTAGTATTTCACTTCCTTCCAACGGCCACGAATGAATTTCTTCGCATTTCTTGGTTACATAGGTACCCCGGTTCCAATGGAGACTGAAACCCTTGGTTCCGGTCTCACGTTTTCCAACTTGCTTTCGTTGGGCTATTACATTTTGATTCTTCACTGTTATTTGAGTTTAAAAGAAGAATAGTCCATGGACTTTGTACTAATTTTAGTTTCTTTTGAATTCTATTCACTTTGAACTTTGTTCCCGAAATTGTCTAAAGGGTTAATCCCTTGGTTTTATTCTCCATTTGTATATAGAGAAAAGGGTATTGCTTAACTAAACTATTAACCCTCTCAAGCACGTTTCTTCTCGAAATTTTGCAGAGATAAGTCGAATTTAAGTTCTAATTTTCTTCTGTTTCAATCTTATATATATATATATATATATATATATATATATATATTTCATCCAGTCTTGGAAAATATTTGATTTTCTATGGAATGGTTTTAACAGTAGTAGTTTACTTTCCGCATGAATGAATTTCCAGTCTGCGTTCTTGGTATAGACTTACTCGAATTATTTATTATGCTTTTCGCAAGGAATAGATTTATCTTTAAGTAATAACTATTACCAGAATTCTTCCTTACTACCCATTATTGTATTGAAATTATATTTGTAATATATCTCGTTTCCTCTGTAACAGAGTTGCATATGGATATTTATTTTTTGTTGAAGTTTTCTTTTCTCTGCTTACAAATTTCTTGTTAACTTACTTGAACGGTGACCGGACCACCATTACGAAAGTCCGAGTATAGTGTCCCCTTTTTGCATAGAATAGTTAGTCTGGGGTAGGGTTTTCACCCAAACCCAGGATCGCAAATTCTATTGTTCAAACTTTTCTTTTCCAGAAATTATATATTGCCTTTTCAAAAGTTAAATGCCTTATTGGATGATACAGTGCATATTGTATTTTAGAGATCTGTTAATTCAGTTTACCCTTTGCTTCTTAATTCGGTTTTGACTATATTTGCATAAGTTATTTTTGAAATGTGATGTATCATTTGTTTCCTTTTAATCGAAGGAATTGCCACTGTCTTCTTGGTAAGGTTATAATATGTTTTCTACTGTCTAAACATTTAATGGCATTTTTTAACAGTGATCTCTCTCTTCTTTTTTTTGCAAAAATTATACCCACCCCTTTTTTTTTACAGGGTTTCTGGTATTTCACCCCTACTGTAAATATGTTAATAATAACTCTATTACAAACTACCTTTCTATAACAATACCATTAACATAACATACCAAACATATTTTTGTACTTATCTGGATTTGTCCTTTTAAGCTATGGTCCTCCCAACCATCAAGGGAGGCTATTACGTCCTCCACTTGCCCCCTAGCTCCAGAATTTGGACGGTGCCCCGAGTTAACAGTGGATTTGTCTCACTTTCTGCTTTGACCTCTAGATGGCCTATCCAGTCAAAATTCAGAATATCTTGGTTTTACAAGGGTTGCAGTGAGATATTTTCAACAGATCTAAAACTAGCTCTAGAAAATACTCCCCTCTACCATTTACACAGAACCCCTACTCGTCCTCTGGGATTCAACTTTATCCTCACAGGAGTAGGTAACTGTCTTTCCAATTGTCCCCAACCACCTCCTATTCTTGGAAACCTTTTCTTTACCATCAGCTTTATGTATATTCCTCATTAAGAGATTTTTCCTTTAATTAATTAATTTTTCTAATTAATAAATTAGCAACTTAAATACTTCGCTTAATCAACAGTAAATATTTGAGTTTTTCTTGCGAGATAAAAGAAAACTAAACAAATTGTCTTTAACTAGTTAACACTAGTTAACTTTAATGAAGTTGTCACAACTCCCCCCCTGGAAGTAACACTGTCCTCGGTGTTTCAACCCAGCTTTGTAAAGAGCTCCGAGTAAGATTCCTGCATAAATTTCTCGTCCTCCCAAGTAGCTTCATCCGGTCCAAAGTGCTTCCATTGGACTTTTACCTAGATGACTACTCGTTTGCGGAGTTTGATTTCTCTTCGGTCAAGTATGCGTTGCGGCTCGACCAGAAACTCTCCGTTCGGTTCTACCTAAAAAACAAAAAAAAAATGTTTTCAAGTCAATACTCATCAATTTTATTCAAAACTTCAAGTTATGATTTTTATCTCTATCCTACTTGAATATTTTTCCAATGAATCACATGTTTTTCATCATGAACATATCGCTTCAGTAAGCACACATGGAATACAATGTGGACTTGAATGTGGCTGGGTAAAGCCAACTGATAAGCTACTGGTCATACCCTTTCCAATATTTGGAAAGGTCCACATTATCTAGGAGATAATTTAGCACAAGAGGTCCACTTCAGGGTTGTAGGTTTTAACCCTGAACAGAAATTATCTACACAGGAATCTAATAACAGAAAATATACAATAGCGAGAGCATAAAACATAAAATAGATAAACATAGAGATTTTCCCTTGGATCCCAAATCGGGACGACCAGCTTGATTTTTCATTATGTTCCTTTTAGTGTTACAACACATATATATACATGCCGAAGCATACATAAACCCCAATCCATTAACCCTGGATTAGAACATAACCGTAGTTCCCTTGACCGGATCTACAAAATACTAGGGGTAGAAAGCCATCGTACCCCAAAACCATGTGCAAACTCATGCACAAAACATGGGTGGGTCCTCCTATGAGTGGGTCCACACACCAAAACAATTTTCGCCAGGGCATTGCTCTGGACCCCAACAGTGGGGGCTACCCCCCCCCCCTTGTGACCCCCCTGCTGCGCCCAGTGCAACGTACAGCGTGTGGGGCTAGTCATGGAAAGAATATAACACATACCCAACATTCTCCCACTTGTTGTTTTCTTTCCACAGGGGGCCACAGGAGAGCTTAGTCATTAGGCCAATTCTTCAACACCCATTGTTTCTCTACACCAAGAGAACCTCTGAGTGCTGACAGACTTCGTCAATGAATCTGCAACATTCTTCAAAGTGTCCACCTTTACTAGCAACACCCTTTTAGCCTCAACCATATCTCTAAAAAAGTGATATTGAACATCAATGTGTTTTGTCTTTGAATGGTAAGCAGGGTTCTTAGCCAAGAAAATTGCACTTTGGCTATCACAGTCTATCCTTATAGCTTGCTGTACCAACCCCATACTTGAACACAATCTCTGCAACCAAACTGCTTCCTTTCTTGCATGAGTGGCTGTTATGTATTCTGCATATGTAGTTGAAAGAGCCACTATAGACTGTCTTTTACTCATCCAATTGACTGCGCCTCCAAATAGGTTAAACACATACCCACTTGTAGATCTTCTTTGGTCCAGATTCACAGCCCAATCTACATCAACAAAACCACGAATGTCCAACATTCTTTCCAACCCTGGTCTTCCTTGGTAGCACAAGCCATAATCACTAGTGCCATGTAAATATCTGAAAACCCGCTTCACTGTTGTCCAATGCTCCTTCCCTGGGTTTGAAATAAACCTGCTCAATACTCCCACTGCATGTGAAATGTCTGGTCTAGTACAGACCATTGCTTATATCAGACTACCCACTGCACTTGCATATGGAACACGGGACATATCCTCCTCTTCTTCTTGTGTCTTGGGACATTGTTCAGCAAACAACTTTACACCTACAGGAATAGGAACATTCACCGGTTTACTATCCTGCATATTGAACCTCTGCAATATAGTCTCGACATACTTCCTCTGGTTTAACCGGAGCTTCCTCTTTGCCTGATCTCTCTTAATTTCCATGCCCAAAATAAAGTTTGCAGCACCAAGATCCTTCATGTCGAATTTGGAGAACAGTTGGGTCTTCAAATCTTGGATAATTTCTTTGTCATTTTCATTCAACAACATATCATCCACATACAAGACTAAATAAATAACACAGTCACCAATTAATTTAAAATAAACATAGTGATCCTCCTTGCTTCTGGTGAAGCCAAGTCCCCGTATATAGATATCAAATTTCTGATACCACATCCTTGGTGACTGTTTTAACCCATACAGAGACTTCTTCAACCTGCATACCAGTTCTTTCTTACCCTTCACCATAAAGCCTTCAGGTTGCTTCATGTAGATCTCCTCTTATAGATCCCCGTGAAGAAATGTTGTCTTCACATCCATCTGTTCTATCTCAAAATCAAATGCAGCAGCAACAGATAAAAGTAATCTAATAGAAGTAACTTTGGCAACAGGAGAAAAAATATCACCAAAATCAATTCCTCGCACTTGGGAATAACCTTTTGCTACCAACCGAGCTTTGTATTTCTCCACCTTTCCTTCTACATTCATCTTCTTCTTAAAAACACATTTTCTCCCAATGGGCTTACTTCCAGCTGGCAACTCCACCAGATCCCATGCCTCATTTTTGTGCAAGCATGCCATTTCGTCAACCATGGCCTCCTTCCAGAGTTTTCCATCCTCGGAATCTACTGCCTCCCTGACAGTTCTAGGATCATCATCAGTTATAGTTAAGGCAAAACTTGAACAGAAAGCAGATGGAGTATACCTTTATGGTTGCCTTCTTTCCCGAACTGATCTTCTCAAAGCTGGAGTTTGTGGCTCTTCCTCTTCTGAATCTTCATCTGCTGTAGAGTCTGATTCATCCTCCTTTAGCTCAAACTCTATCTTATCAGGTTCCTTTGGTATGATTTCATGTTTAACAACATCTTTCACCTCTCTAAACACCACATCTCGGCTGTAAAAAACCTTCCTTGTTTCCGGGTTCCAAAGCTTGTAACCTTTTAAACCATCCTTATACCCAATAAAGATGCACCTTTCAGATTTATTATCCAACTTGGTCCTTTTCTCCTTTGGAACACGTACATATGCATCACATCCAAATACCCTTAGATGTGAAAGGGTTTCTTGCAGTCCATACCTCATGTGGAGTCTTATCCTCAATGCTGATGAAGGTGATCTATTAACTAAGTAGCAGCAGGGTCTCACATATACGCATAATTCTTGTCTAACAGGTACCAACGAGAACTGCTTCTTGCCTTTTCCATCAACGATTCTATTCATTCTTTACGCAGCACTAATTTCTTTAAGTGTGTATGGAGTAGTCTTCTGCTTGATCTTATCTACACTTCTTACAGAACTCTTCAAATTCCTTCTTGCAGAATTCCCCACCATTATCTGTCCTCAGCGCCTTTATTTTCTTCTCTATCTGGTTTTCCACCAAAGCCTTAAATTCTTTAAATCTGTCAAAAGCTTTAGATTTATTCCTCAAGAAATAGATCCATGTATTCCTTGAGAAGTCATCTATGAATGAAACATAGTACACAGTGATGGAACTGACACAGGTCCAAACACATCACTGTGCACAAGTTCTAATATCTTGTTCGCCCTCTCGACCAGCACGGAAGGAAAACTCTGGGTCTGCTTCCCATATACACAATGTTCATAGAAATCGAAATCCAGAGAAAAATTAGACATACCTTCTACCATACCATTTCTATGTAGTATCCGAAGGCCCTTCTCTCCAATATGTCCAAGCCTTTGATGCCATAGCATGGTCTTTTCTCCAGAGACAGCTAGGCTTTCTGCTCCTCTTTCAGGAACCACAGAATTGTTACACCCATCAATAACAGTGCTACCTTGTAGCTTGTACAAAGTTCCAATCTCAACTCCCCGCATTAATACCAGTGCTCCCCGAACCATCTTGCGGGCATCTTTCTCGAACACCTTTTTTACACCTGCATCATCCATCTTGCTTACGAAAATCAGATTTTTGGCCAATGCAGGAATATGCAGAACACCAGGAAGTGTTCTAATCCTTCCACCTTGTAGCTTCAGCTTGACCTTTCCATGTCTAACGATTCTGGCCTTCCTATCATCCCCTAAGAAGACATCACCACCATCATATTTCTCATACTCGCAGAACCACTCCCTATGGGGAGTGAAGTGAAAGGATGCACACAGTCAATCAACCATGACTCATGATCTACATGTGTATTTGAAGAAGAATCCAAACACACATCCCCACCTTCATCGCGGTGGTTTTTGCCTCTATAGAAGGAGCTTCATCAGATCCCTTTCCTTTCTCAGGAGATTTAGATCTGCATTCCTTTTTGTAGTGTCCTTCCTTTCCACATTTCCAGCACACCTTTACAAACTTTCCAGGAGATTTAGATCTCCCTCTAGATTTAGATCTCCCACTCAAAACCTTATTCTTGTTTCTATTTTTGGACCTTCCTCGTACAGATAAGGCATCTCCATTTTGACCCTCCATATTTCTCCGTCTCATTTCCTTCGACAGCAAGGCTGAGACAATGTCATCAAAATTCAAGGTAGTTGTGCTGCTACCTATTGCAATAACCAGACTGTCCCATGAGTCTGGTAGAGAACACAACAAACTGATGCACTTATCTTCATATGAGATTTTAATATCAACAGATGACAGCTGACTTACCACAGTATTGAAGGCGTTCAGATGCTCTGTCATAGAGTCTCCATCCTTCATCCCTCGGGTTATACGGCTTTTTGCGCGGGAACAACTTATTCACCGAGAGACTTAGATTGGTACGAAGTCCCAGAAGTTTTCCCACAAATTCTTCACCATGGCTTCCCCGGATACATTCAACAATCTTGAATACAGAGGCACACAATCGTGTTGTGCTCTTCAACCTTCCGATCAAGATCTTCGATCTTCATCGACATTGCCGTTGGTTTAGTACCTGGATCTACCGTGATCCACTGATATTTATCCACCAGCAGATCCTCCATCTTGAGCTTCCACAACTCAAAACTCTGACCATTAAATTTCTTGATCTCTATCTTTCTGCCGCTCGCCATCTTCTTTCACCGCAAGAATCGATCTTGCAGATCTCCCACTGAACAGGGTCTACCTCAGGCCCGAACAAAAAACCCTCAGCAGCAAAGGTGTCCCCTTGAAGCCGAAACACCTCTGATACCAAATGTAGGTTTTAACCTTGAGCAGAAATTATCTACACACGAATATTATAACAGAAAATAAACAATAGCGAGAGCATAAAACATAAAACAGATAAACACAGAGATTTTCCCCTTGATCCCAAATTGGGACGACTAGCTTGATTTTTCATTATGTTCCTTTTAGTGTTACAACACATATATATACATGTCGAAGCATACATAAACCCCAATCCATTAACCCTGGATTAGAACATAATCGTAGTTCCCTTGACCGGATCTACAAAATACTAGGGGCCGAAAGCCATCGTACCCCAAAACCGTGTGCAAACTCATGCACAAAATATGGGTGGGTCCTCCTATGAATGGGTCCGCACACCAAAACAATTTTCGCAGGGGTGCTACCTCGGACCCCAACAGTGGGGGCTGCCCCCCCCTTGTGACCCCCCTGCTGTGCCCAACGCAACGTACAACGCGTGGGGCTAGTCGTGGAAAGAATATAACACATACCCAACAAGGGTACTCCTCTTGGGCTTAATTCTCATGTAGACATGATCCCCCACCATGAATTCATGGTAAGACCTTTTCTTATCTGCATAAGTCTTTTTTCGGTCTTGTGCAGCCTTCAGATTTTTCCTTATTCTCTTTACCTCGGCCTCCATTTCAGCCAGCATATCAGGTCCCAACATTAATTTTGTCTCAGGACTGCTCCAATTTATAGGTGTAAGACATTTCCTACCATACAATGCCTCGAAGGGACTCATTTTTAGAGATTCCTCATACCCGTTATTATAGGCAAACTCAACAAGGTGCAAATAATCCTCCCACTTAGTCGGTTGCTGCATCACATACATGCGCAGCATGTCTTCCAGTACTTGGTTTACCTGCTCCGTTTTCCCATCAGTCTGAGGGTGATAGGCAGTGCTAAAATGTATTTTTGTTCCCAGACTAGAAAACAAGGTTTTCCAAAATGCGTATGTTTACTTAACATCCCAGTCTGAGATCACTGTCTTAGGTATGCCATGCAACCTAAAAATTTCCTTCATAAATATATCAACGATCTGTACTATCTTGTATGTAGACTGTACTGGTATAAAATGTGCAGATTTGCGTAATTTGTCTACGACTACCATGATTGAGTCATTCTATCTTTTTGTTCGCGGTAAACCTATGATGAAATCTAGGGAGATAACCTCCCACTTCCACTCAGGGATGGGTATGGGTTGCAATAGTCCTGCAAGATGCTGGTGCTCCACCTTTACCTGTTGACATTCCAAGCATTTGCTTAGATACTCAACAATATTCTTACGCATGTCCGGCCAAAAATATACCTTTCTTATTACAGTAAGCATTTTCTGATATCCTGGATGGCCAGCGTAATTGCTGCGATGGAATTCATTCATTTAACTCCTTTAAATCTATACGATTAGGCACATAAATTTTTCCTCGGAAGGTCAGCACCTGATCTTCATTCTTTCCATACTCAGATGCCTTGTCTTGCTCCTTATCTTCCTCCATTTGTTTCCATAGAAATTTATATTCTGGATCTTTTTGAGCCTCTTCTTTTAATTTCTCCAAAAATTGGCTTTCTAGCTGATTATAGTATAATGCATAGGTATCATGCAATTTTCTGCTCAGCGCATCTACCACCCGATTTTCCTTTCCTTTAACATGTTGTATGTCCATGTCGAATTCACTTAGAAAATCATTCCATCTTGATTTTCTAGAATTTAAATCTGCTTGCTTAAAATAATTAGTTAAGCCGCTATGGTCTGTTTTAAGTACAAACCTCTTACCCAGCAGGTAGTGCCTCCATACCCGGAGAGCATGTACCATTGCTGTCAGCTCCAAATCATAAGCAGAATATTTTTGTTCATGTTCCTTCAGTTTTCTAGACTCGTATGCCACCACTTTACCTTCCTGGGTTAAGATTTCTCCCACACCCTCTTTACTTGCATCAGTACATACTTCATAGTCTTTATCAGGGTCAGCTACCCTAAAAAACGACACTGTAGTCAAAATTTGCTTCAGCTTTTCAAAGCTGGTCTGACATTCATTTGTCCATTTGAAGAGTTTTCCCTTCTTCTGCAGCGATGTAATAGGGAAAGAAATTTTAGAAAATCCTTCTATAAATATTCTATAATAACTTGCTAATCCCATAAATGATCTAATATCAGCCACATTCTGGGGTACTCGCAATTCCATGATAGTTTTGATCTTTTCTGGATCAACAATGATTCCTTCAGTTGATATAACATATCCCAGATATTGGATTTCTGTTTTAAAGAAATCACACTTGCTGAAATTGGCATAAAGTTGATGCTTTCTTAACATCTCCAGAACTATCCTCAAATTCTCTTTATGTTCCTCCTCACTTTTAAAATATATCAGTATGGCATCTATGAAAATAAGTACAAAGTTATCCAAAAATTGATGAAAGATGCCATGCATCAACCTCATAAAGGTTGCTGGTGCATTCGTCAATCCGAAGGGTAGCACCACGAATTCATAGTGCCCATAGCGAGTACGAAATGTTGTCTTACATATATCTTCATATTTAATCCGAATATGATAATATCCAGATCTTATGTCTATCTTAGAGAACACCTTAGCCCCTCTTACTTGATCGAATAAGTCATCGATTCTTGGTAAGGGGTATTTGTTCTTCACAGTTAGCTTATTAAGCTGCCTGTAATCCATGCACATATGTAAGGTTCCATCTTTTTTCTTAACAAATAGGACTGGTGCTCCCCATGGAGACACACTTGGACAGATATAACCTTTGTCTAACAATTCTTGTAGCTGCATCTTCAGTTTGTTAGTTCTGGTACACTCATTCTATAAGGAGCTCTTGACACCAGAGAGGCTTTTGGCAACAATTCTATGGTGATGTCAATATCCCTTTTGGGTGGTAATCCAGGAATGTTTTCTGGAAAGACATCCAAAAATTCCTGTACTACAGGAATCTCTTCCATCATGGGTGCCTTTTCCTTGGAATCTGTGTATCCCACTTGAATTGCATATAGCTGACATCCTTTTCTGATACACTTACCCATTTGAGATGCTGTTATTGGACGTAATTGCATAGGCTTTTTAATTCCTTGCATCTCTTTATGTGTGTCGTCCTGCATTCTAAAATAAACGATCTTCTCCTTGCAGTCCACTATGGTCCAGTGTTTTTCCAGCCAATCCATCCCCAATAACACATCATAATACCCCAATGGTAAGATATTTAAATCTACTTGTAACTGTTGTTCTGCCACTTCCAATGTACAGTTAGGAACCTTTGCAGTTACTTTTCGTTTTTCCCTGGTGGCTAACTATACTAACCAGGAATTCTTAAATTTCTGTTCTTTTAATTTGCACATTTCCACTATTTTGGGACTTACGTAACTCAAACTTGCTCTAGGATCTACCAAAATTGAAACAGGTTTAGTTAGTAAGGTACCTTCTAATTCAATCATTGTGGGCTGAAAATCAGCCTGTCGGTCTTCCAAGGCTGCACTGATACGTGGTATATTGCGCGCCATGTCCCCCACTGTAGATTCTTCCTGCATATTTGTTACAGCTTCTTTTATGTTTCGTTGTGGATAATTTTTATAATAATGAGCCTCCCCACAGCCCCAGCACTGTAGAGGAGGTTTAGTAATCTGTCCCTGCTCCGACTTGCTAGATGCTTCTGTGGGTTTCTCTTCCGCTGACCATTTGGTTCTCTCATAATTCCTACCAAATTGCTTAATGATAGAATTTCGTGCTGAACCTTTAAAGCTGCCACCTTTACTGCTTTTAAAGTTGGAGCCATTTTTCTGAATTTTCTTTGGCTGCCAGCTTTTTCCTCTTTCACCCTTGGCCTTAGTCTACTGGTAGCACATTCATGCTTTACGAATGGCTTCATCCATGCTTTGAGGATTAACAAATTCTATTCTTTCCCTCATATGAGTAGGTAGGCTACTTAAGAACCTCTGCACTTTGGCTTTTTCCTCTTGAAGGTAAGGAATGTAACGTAACAAGGAAGTGAATTTAGTGACATATTCATCCATGGTCATTTTTCCCAACCAAAGATCATGGAATTCCTTAGCCTTGTCATCATAAAACATTTCCGTCAAGTACTTTTCTTTAAAGTACTACTGGAATAATTCCCAGGTAATATCTTGCTCATAAATGCTGTGTATGTTTTTCACTTCTTCCCACCATAGAGTGGCCTTTTCTCGTAACTGGTATATAGCCAATCTAGCCTTCAGATTGCTACTGTATTCATATACCTGAAAGTACTTATTTATATTAATTAACTAGGCTTCAACCACCTCCTCTGCCTCACCATCAAATTTTGGTGGTTTAATTTTGCGGAATTCCCCCTGTAGTTCCACTTTCTATCTCTTAATGTCTTGTCTATCAGACAAATTTCCCAACTTTGCCTTGTTGTAATTCTTGTTTTTTCTTTTCTGGGAGGGACTCTTTTCAGCTCTGCCCGCAGTATTATTTCTGGTTTGCTGGTCTTCTTCTTCTGCTGATAATTCTTTTTCAGCACTTGGATGCTCCATCTCCTGATTTTCTTTGTCTGATAAACTTTTTAATATTTTCTCCTGATTTTGCAACAGTTGCTCATTATCCTTCCTGAGCCTTAGCATTCCTTCTTGTAGTTATTGCACCATGTTCAACAAAAAACCAGTTTGGTGCTGCTGTTCTTCAAGTAACCGACTAGTCTTTTGGTGTTGTTCTACACTTAATTGTACCCACATCTCCGGGTTTGTCACTGTTGGTGCTTGAGTTTCCTCGGGTTGCGTTTGTGATACTATCGCTCTTCTCATTTTCACCCGCTTTCTTTCTTTTCTCTGTGCACTATTCATATACACAGCTTCACTGTTAGTAGACCCTCAGGGTCCCAGCGTAGTAACCGTGCTCTGATACCACTTGTCACACTACTTCCTTTAATTACCGGTTAAAATAAAAATAAAAAATCTTTTACCTACCAATGCAAAAGCACAACTTACATAACTTTAACTGCACCAATGCATACATATATTTTTTTGATATTTCATGCCCAACCAAATCATTGGTTGGAGTTTATTTGTTTTTGCATTGATAGGTTTCAGCTAGAGTAATTATGACAGTACCATGGTACATATTTTCTCCTTAATAAAATAATCCATTTCAGCACTTTGGATTAAAGTCGTTTCACCACACAACAATGGTAACCTTATTTGGTTTGAATGCGGGTCACACCTACCCATGGTTTATGCTTACCTCGGTATGGTGGCAATCCACATGGCATGCGGTAATAAATTCTACAGAAATAAGTTGAAATTCCACCTAACATGCTTGTACTGCGCATTTACACTTATGGGAAAACTGCCATATCTCAATTAATTTCTTTTGTGATTCGTTGTTGAGGTCAGTCAGATGTTTATCGTCTCGAATCTGCTAGTCAGTGGTTCACTTGGCTAGGTGGGAGTTTCGGATCTGAACTTTCTTTAGCCGAAATCCTTTGGCCTCTCCACCCTGGTTCACTTGAAATCGGCCTACCATTTTTTCTTGGTCCTCCTGGTGTGAAATTCCTTGACCATGGCTTGTTACATCTCGGGTGCTGATTGTGAGGATGTCGCCGATGTAGATTTCAGGGTTTTGTCTCAGATGGTACCCCAGCTACAGAGTTTTTAAGCTCCGAGATTCTGTTGAAAAGCTCACAAACTTATTTTTCCAGGTAAGGCATGGCTATGCCCATATTTTGCTATCATTTGGTTATATCGTCGCTTGGTTCTAATATAGAGCATGCACATAAATCTGTTTGCTAAATCTCTGAGTTTTTTTTCTTTTATCTGTCTCTATTGAGAAGTATATGATAAGGAGAACAACAATACTAGGAGACTTACCCCTATATTCTCTTTTTTCTCTCAGGCGTAGGCAGAGGAGTCTCCTCCGTTTTCAGGTATCTACTCTAGCCTTGGCGACTCGAATCCACGACCGATTATCCAGATTTTTCACGACAGCCTCGTCTTCTTTTTCAGTACAAACTTCGAGTTTGTGTGACTTCATTGAAATCTTGGGATCCCGTGACTTGACCTTCATCTTCGCTGCATCGAATCTCAATTGCGTCTTTTGCTTGGTGGGTTGCCTCTCATTCAATATGTCTTTCCCAACTGGTGGCACGATTATAGGAACCAATTCTTCGTCTCGAGAAATCGACACAATCCTCACCAAAGCCTTCGATTTCCCGCTGCTAGGAGAAGTAGGAGAAATCTGGAAAATGTAATTTGAGAAAGTGACTACCTTGGAATTAGATTAGTTTTCGTTTTTCTGTTTTATACGTCTTTTGAACCTACACCACAATGATTATGACTTACATCCCATTTCACTCGCCTCGGCTTCCCTGGCAGAGTCGAAGCAAGTAGAACTGCACTTGGCACCCATGATAGTACAGAAGAATTCAAATCTTTTTGGGAAATGGCTTCCTCCCTCGTCAATTCGAATTTTTCCGTCGATCTGTGTTCAAGGAATGTCGATGCAGAATTTGCAAAGATGGGAATCACGACTATTTTGTTTGCACATTGGATTTGAAAGCTCAGGGAAATGAAATTAAGATTTATAGTGGTAGCACAGGCCATTAAATTGCCGTCGTTGATCACGCGAGGGTACAACATAGGAAATTAAATCTGTTGGAATTTCTGATAATTTCAGAACAATGATTGAGAGAATAATACTCTCCTTCTAACACAGAATAAAATTAAATTTTTCTTATTGCTAGACAGAGATGGCATAAAATAGCTTTCTATTTCATTAACAGAACTAAAACTATTATAAAATGATAGGTTTCTTCCTCCTCTGAGGGATTTACAAAAAACTGGACTGACTTCTACAAATGCAGTGCTCACTAATCTTCTCTGTCTCTCAAAATGCACAAAACAGTGCTCTGTTATGCTTCACTGTGTTTTCTCTGCCTGCGGGCTTACACAACAATACTACACAACATTACTATTACATGCTACAATGCAATACAATTAGCCTACATGATTTTCATTCTTTTTATATGTCACAGCGGAATAAAACATAAAACAAAATTACAATAAAAATACATTGCCGGAACATAAAGCTTTAATACGCGCTATGTACGACTGGAACCCACATCGCAATCGGCGATCGACGGAACAAAAACTTGGCGGACGGACCTTTGAACTTGCGATGTTGCGATTGCGATTGTGGTGGGACCACATCACATCGCAAGTATTAAAATGAGCCTTGCGGTATGGGCAATGGAGATAAGAGATTTGCGATGTGCGATTAGCGATTGTGGTAGGGACCACGTCGCATCGCAGCATCGGCATCGGTGGAAGACATAAGCGGAGGGTGGAAGACTTGCGATGAGTGATTGCGATGAGCGATTGTGGTGGGAGCACATCGCATCGCAAACTTTCAATGGAACATAAGATATGCGGTGATGCAGTTGGTGAATGCGATTGCGATGAGCGATGGTGGTGGGAACTCATCGCATCACAAACTTTCAATTGGCGGTAATACATTTCGGAAGACAGATAAAAATCATTCCTTTGCGATGTGTGATGTGTGATGTTGCAACATCGCATCGCATCGGAACATCTTCATATCAACAAGACACTTAAGCACTCTGCTGCTGCAATTTGCGATTGCAACTTAGAAATTACTGGTGGGGACCACAGATGATGTGGCCCAATTCAAAATGTTCAAATTACTTGGTGTGTTAAACAAAACTTCTTCCTGTTTGGTTGTTGAGGGCTTAAAAGCCCGAAAAGACTGTCTTTAATAAAACTTTGATGTTCGGTGGTTTAACCACGAAAGTCTTCATTTCCTCTGCAAATTCGGCTACGCCCATACAAACATAAATTCATCTCTGCAATGGTGGTTGCAGCCTATCAACATTTAATTCCTCCTTACGGTTTTTCATTCCTCTTGAATGCACAGTGTTGTGCACGCAATATCCTCTGCTCCTTGTACTCTGTTTCTACCTGCACAGGGTACGCAGGTGACTTTAATATTTTCAACACTCCCACTTAAAGTCAACTGCTGGGTTATCAGTCATACCTAAGCATTTTCTTAAGTATTCCAAACTCTTATGCCCCAATGGTTTTGTCAATTTGTCTGCAAATTGCTCCTCTGTTCTACAATGCTGCAAAACGATTTCTCGATTATTCACAAATTCTCTGAAATAGTGAAACTTGGAATCTATGTGCTTCGTTCTCTTGTGAAACACATAATTCTTTGATAATGCAATAGCTGAGCTATTGTCACAATATATCACTGTGCCCTTTACCCGTTCTTGACACAAATTCCTCAACATTCTTCTCATCCATATTGCTTGACACGCTGCTGCTGTAGCTGCCACATACTCTGCCTCTGCTGTAGATAATGCTACAATAGGTTGTTTCTTAGAAGCCCATGATATGGCTCCTGAACCCATATGAAAAACATAACTGGATGTGCTTTTCCAATCATCTACACTTCCAACCCAATCACTGTCAGTGTAACCAATTAATTCTGAATTTTCTGAAGTAGTATATAAAATCCCATACCTTTTAGTTCCTTTCACATACCTCAAAATTCTCTTCACTGCTTGCCAATGTGCTTCTTTTGGCCTTTCCATAAATCTGGAAATAAAACTAACATCGTGCATAATATCTGGCCTAGTTGCAGTCAAATACATCAGGCTGCCAACTATGCTTTTATACAAACTTGGATCAAAATCCTTGCTGTTGTCATCTTTACTCAACTTCAATCCCATTACTGTGGGAGTAATTGCTGCTTTGCACTCCTGCATATTAAATCTTGCCAATACTTCATTAAAATACTTTTCTTGAGAGATAAAAATCCCATTTTCATTTTGTTATACTTCTATTCCTAGGAAGTATCTCAGCAATCCCATGTCAGTCATTTCAAATTCATCTTTCATGACTGTTTTAAAATTTTCAATGAGGTAGTTATCATTACCTGTGAATATCACATTATCAACATATAAAACAACAATGAGCATCTTACTATCTTTTTCTTTGATGTATAATGTGGGTTCTCCTTCACATTTTTCAAACCAATTTTCCAGTAGATAGGAATCTATCCTACTGTACAATGCTCTTGGTGCTTGCTTCAACCCATAAAGAGCTTTCTTAAATCTGAAAACTTTGTGCTCTTGGACTTTCTTCTCACAGCCTAGAGGTTGTTCAACATAAACCTCTTCCATTAACACTCTGTTTAAAAATGTTGATTTTACATCCATTTGATAAACCTTCCATTTGTTTTGTGCTGCTATGGACAACACTACTCTCACTATTTCCATTCTTGCAACTGGTGCAAAATTTTCTTCATAGTCTCTTCCATTCTGCTGCTTATATCCCTTGACAACAATTCTGGCCTTGTGCCTTTCTATCTTACCTTCAGCATTGCTTTTGGTCTTGTAGACCCACTTTACTCCAATGACTTCTTTACCTTCTGGGAGATCAACTAATTCCCATGTTTTATTCTTCTATATGGCATTAATTTCATCATCCATAGCTTCCATCCATTTTCTATCTTTTATGGCATCTTCAAAATGAATAGGATCATCAACATGAAAATACAAAGCAAATAAGGAATTCATACCTTCAGTTTCTATCTCTTGCTCATAAATTTCCTTTAAATTTCCGAATCTTGTTCCTCTTTCATTTGGTGTACTTATGCTTAAAGAAGCACTCAAATATGCTCCATGTGGGGTGCTTGGAGAAGCACTCTCATTTCTTCTCAAGGGTGTTCTTACCCCTGCTTGAGGTGTCCCTTGTTGTCCTTGTGTTGGTGGAGGTTGTGCTACCTATGAGGTGATATTTTCAGCTACATCTTCCTCATCTTCATCATGAGATAAACAACTTTTAACATTGACTGTTTTCTCAATGCTTCCATCCCATGCTTCTTCTTCAATGAATTGAACATTTCTGCTTATAATAAACTTATTAGCGGATGGGTTATATAATCTATATCCTTTGTATTCTTCACAATATCCAAGGAAGATGCACTTCTACCCCTTACTATCCAACTTCTTCCTCAACTGATCTGGAATGTGTGCATATGCCACACATCCAAAAGCTCTCATGTGGGTGACTCCCTGTTTTCTGCCACTCCATGCCTCTTCTGGAACTCTGTTCATTACAACTTTTGTTGGGCATCTATTCAAGATGTATGCTGCACAATTTGTAGCTTATGCCTAATATTCATTTGGCAAGTGTTTTTCCTTCAGCATACTTCTCACCATTTCCATTATGGTTCGATTCTTCCTTTCAACAACTCCATTTTGCTGTGATGTGTACCAAGTTGTAAACTGTTTGTGTATGCCATTCTCTCTGCAAAAACACAGAAATTATTTTGAGATTTACTCACGTCCTCTGTTAGTTCTAAGAACTTTTATATGCTGCCCATTCTGTTTCTCTACTAGAACTTTAAAGTGGAAAAATTTCTCAAAGACTTCACTTTTATATTTCAATAAATAAACCCATACTTTCCTTGTGAAATCATCAATGAAGCTCAACATGTAATTGCTGCTTGAAACTGATGCTGTTTGCATCGGCCCACAAAAATCTGAATGAATAATTTCTAAGGGTGCTTTCGCCCTTATGCTCTTTCCTGATGGAAAATTTTCTCTGTGTTGTTTTCCCAAGATACAACCTTCACATAGGCTATTCGGTTTCTCAATCAATGGTAGAACTCTTACCATTCCTTTTCTGTGCAACAAATTTAATCCTCTGAAATTGAGATGTCCAAATCTCAAGTGCCATAACCAGTTCTCATATTTCACTTCCTTCTGAAAGACCTCTTGAGTTATAGCTGCTACATTCTTTCCTTTTCCCTTCAAGTCGGTATTGAGCTTGAGTGGAAACATTCTATTGCTGGTCATTTTTATTTCAGCAATAATCTTCTTTCTTGGAGGTATATCCATTATTGTGCACACATCATTCCTAAATAATACATTGTAACCTTTGTTTATGAGCTGCCCAACACTCAAAAGATTACATTTAAAACTAGGAACATAGTACACATTTGGCACAAATTTTTGCTCTCCGTTTCTTGCACGGATACTAACTCTGCCTTTTCCCTTGACATAAATCTTAGTATCAGTTCCTGCGATTACTTCTGATTTAAATTCTTCATCAAGATTGGCAAACATTGATATGTTTCTAGTCATGTGATTACTACAGCCTGAATCTAAGAACCATACATCATCTTGTCTATCTTGTGCTACATTACATGTTAATAGCACATTCCTTGGGTTCTTTTCTTCTTTTGCTACATTAGCATTCTGCCTATTATTCATGTCATTTTGATTTTTCTTACACTTATTGGCATAGTGCCCATATTTTTTGCAATAATGACCTTGGACATTGGTTTTGTCATACCTTTGTCCATGAGCATGTTGGTGTCCACCTTGTTGGCTACTGCTTTGGTCGTGGCTTTGATTCTGATTGCTGCTCCTTCCATGAGTATGAGAAGGGTTGTTCCTTCCTCCTTTGTTTTGGCTTCTGCCTCTTCATTTTCCTCTGCCTTGACCTCTTCCTCTTCCAAAAGGCATCTGGGTCTTGAAGACATGCTCCAAAGATGGGTTTACTGATCTTTCCAATCTCCGTTCATAAGTCATCACAGATGCACAGTTCATCTACTATGAACTTTGAGATATCCTTTGTCTCTTCAATGGTGGTAACAATAACATCAAACCTTGAGGGTAGGCTCCTCTCATAGTTTCTCCATCATCCTTATTTATTCAAGTGTTTTTACATGGGACCTTTATTCGTGACCATCCCAATCACATGTGTGAAGAATGAGTCTATGTTAATGTACTTTCTAAGGCTGCAGAGTTTCAAAATCTCTCCTGTAAAGAATTCTGTAGTTTTGTTGTCTTCACTTTCTCCATACCGATAGGTTATCTTAAGAGTATCCCATGTATCCTTAGGATCTTTTAGCTTCGCTATCCTTTGAAACACATTACCATGTACCGCTTGATAGAGATAGAAGAGGGCTTTAGAGTCCTTCTTCCTATTGCTCTTCGCAGATCCTTCTCTCATTCGTGTTAAGGCATTAAACTCTTGTTCATCGATCAATTTTCAAACCATTTTCAACAAATTCCCATAAGTCCCGGAGGAAAACAAGGCTCTCATGATAATGACCCAATAATCATAGTTCTTCCATTAAATCAGGGAAGCCGAGTATTTCCAATACTCATACTTGTGCTTGGTCCGGCCCATTGATTACTAACCGAACCTTGAAATAAAATTGACTGTGTTTTTAATAAACAACCGCCTTTCCTTCTTTAAAGGACAAAACTCGTTTCAAGGACCTGCTCTTTTAAACAAAACAACAACTCGTTTTTTTTAGAAATACCTAGATTTAATCTTCTCCTCAATACTTACGCCGTCGAAGAACCGCCGCAACAAATATTCCTTCCTTCGCTTCTTTGACACCTTCAAAGAGCTCGGATAAGCTTTGATACCATCTGGAATTTCTAAATAATTCCAAACACACAGGGAGAACAAAATTATCCCTAAGACAAGAGAGAAATGATGATGATGGTATAAAAATGATTTTTATTTCATTAAAAACTATAACTATTATAAAAATGATGGAGTTCTTGCTCTTCCCGAGGGATTTACAAAATATGGATAAGATCGTCGCGTACGCAAAGGCTCTCAAAAATACCTCTCTTTGTCTCTCAAAACGCACAAACAAGGTTTCGGTCTTACCGTGTTTTTCTCTTCCTACAGATTTTTATGACACAACAATACTCACATTTTACAATCCTACGTGCTTTTCTACTTTTATATGGCGCGACATAAAAACAAAACATAAAACAAAATATAAAATCATCGTATTATCAAATTCCTAAGCCTAAGTTAAAACTTCGCCGTGGTGAATAAATAAAGACTTAAACCAAAAATTTCATACATGTGATTTACGAGTGGAGTCCACATCGCAATTAGCGAATGCGGAACAACGACTTTGGCGTAATGGACCTTGATACTAGTGACAAGCGATATTGCGATGGCGCGATGGTTGCGATGAGCGCTGCGCCACGCACCTGCAATGAACTTTGGAACGGATGGTTGAATGGTTTGGTGGACGACGATGAGCGATGTGCATGGATGTGGGGACCACATCGCATCGGCGATAACACATGCAGAAAACATAAGCGTAGGGTGGAACGCTTGAGCACGATGTGCGATAAGCGATGGTGGTAGGGACCACATTGCATCGAAACATCGCGTATATGTTTGCGGTGGTATAGACTCTCATCCGTTGCGATATGCGATGTGCGATATCACATCGCATCGCTCGAGACTTCACATCACAAGACACAGAAACAAAACACGTTGTGATGAGCGATATTGGTGGGGACCAAGGTGTGATGTGGCCCATTCAAAGGTTTAAAACTTGGCGTGCTAAACATAACTTCATCCTCGTTTCGTTGGTGAAGGCTTTTACGCCGAAAGGACTTCTCTTTAATAAACCGTGGTTGTGTGGTTGAATCATGACTTTCTTCAATTCATTTGCTACGGAGTGGCCGTGGTCCGTAAAACAAAAATTAATATCGTCTCTCGCAATGGTGGCTGCGGCCCCATAAACATAAATTCCTCCCCATCGCTTTCTCCATTCTTCTTCTTGAATGCACAAGGTTGTGCACGCAATATTCTCTCTACCCCTTTGTACCGTTTTCTACCCGCACGAGGTACGCAGTGACTTTAACATTTTCAACATACGATAGATTACTGAGAGTTATCAAAGTGATTTGGATGGTGCAAAGAAATTTGTTGTTACTAGATAGCTCTTAGGATGAACTAAGCGAAAAATTTGTGGTTCAACTTATCGAATGGGAAGATTGGATATAAGAGCCGCATCAAAAAGATTGGATATATAGGACTTCGAAGCATTTCGTAGTCATTAAAGTCTTCCAAACCCGACCATATCATCGGTCAAAAGTTTGGAATTTTAATATAATGGATATCGTACGCCCGACCAACAAAGCGTCTAGAACGTACCGTTCATGATTTCCATGAGGAAAGCTCAAATTTTTTTACCACCGCTTTGAGCACTTTGGTTTGAATACGTCTTCCTATGGTTATTCATTTATCGGAATATTCTACGAAGATCCTTTATATGTTTCTTCATACTAGTTTATCGTGTTATCTATCTAATAATATTATAAAAAAAATTCAACAAGTGGCAACCACTCCATGCGTTCTCAAGAAATGGTGATTGATCTCTTGGTAAAATGGCTACCCGCGTAGATGAGTGCCTAGTCAACAACATTTTCCCTTAGAATCCTTCAAAAAGCTATACATTTCATGGGCCTAGTCAACAACATTTTCCCTTAGAATCTTTCAAAGTTATACATTTCATTTTGACTTCTTTCCTCTAATTCGCAACTTCTCGTAAATTTTATTCTGTTTTTTGCCGGCTAGATGTTGTTTCGTGTTTTAATTAAATTAGGTGGTAAGTATGGTTTGTTATTTTTGCATTTGGAATTTATATTTTAAAAATAAAGTGATGAAAAATTCCAAGTATCTAGTGGCCAATAACCTTGTGACCACTACACTCCAAAACTCTATCTTTAAATCCAATTATGGAATATTCAAGAACTATTTAAAATTGCAGAAAAAGGAGCATGGATTCGACTTTGACAAATTATGTGAGAGAGCTTTCTTCATCAAACCATATTTTTTCTCACCTCACCCAATTTTAAGTAGGACTATTGGTCCAACAAAGGTAAAGAGGCAGATTCAAGGAGATTTAAAAACCCAAAAGCTATATTTCGAATTTTGAAGCCAAAATGACTGATTTAGCACCTAAACAATTCTCCATATCCTAATTTGCTCCTTAATGTTGAGTGATTTCGTATGCTTTTCTTCACACATTTCCAAGGCTACCTTGGAATTTATTAGACAAGGACTAATCTAAAAGGATTTTCGCAGCACTCCAAAAACATAGTGTTCTATTTTCTTTTGTGACACTCGCTCTATCACTAAAATTGAATCACATAATCACTATTCCACGACATGAAAAAAACACACACATATGATTTTAGGAATCAAAAAAGACAAATGGCAATCACACCCTACATAACTTTTCTATTCGAAAATCAAAGACGCATTTTTTACTATGTTTCCAAAATAGAGTGTGATGTTTCTCATAGAGACATCATTGAAACCATTGTAATATCACACATTCACCCACCGTAACACAAACAACACTTCTTCTGTGGTATTGGAACCACTAACAAGAATACACAAATGTATGAACAAACCACAACGATTTAGGGAAACCACAATGTTTTATGGTTTCACCGCTTAGATTCTATTTCAATATGAACCTTGCATATAACATACTAGCACCAACAACATATCAATATTAGGTACCGAACTATCCATGACAATATAATGCTCAATAATAGTATACCATCAATACATTACATTTACAACCACTACGCTTCTCAAATACATCCAAATTTTTAACATAAATTGACTCCGTGCTTATGCAGAACGCAATAAAATACAAAAAATAAACATAAAACACATAGATGTGCATAAATAAAAATTCATTTCATTAATATCAAATAACCGAAATATGCTTACGTACATAATGGAAATAAACTAGCTCGTGATGGTAGCTTATCTCCGAGAAGAGATGTATGGTACATACCTCCTCAAATGTGTTACAATGAGGTTTGAATGCCTATCTATTATTGAGAAACAATGGAGAACCCTAAAAAATAAAAACCTAAACCTAGAGAAGAAGAACCAAAAAACTAAGGGCATCGTTGGGTAAATTAAGATCAAATTCCCAGGGTCATAACTTTGGCTTACTATCCTACTTTTGATGTGCGTAATATGTCATTAGAAATATCTATCCCGAGCAATACAACTTTCAAGTGGCCAACATCTTCAAAATTCCTTGTTGGTACATATTTTTCTCAAAAACATCGTTTAGTGCCTCAAAACGGCTCCAGAAGTTCAAGACCCAAAAAAATAGCTAAAAATAGTAAATTGTGCTACAATGAATGAAACTCAAAAAAATGAGGAAATAATGGTGGAGTTAAAGGTGGAATAGTATGTGACCACCAATATCCACCTAGAATAGTCCTCCCTTGTTAGGGAGCAATGGTTCCCATTACGTTGAGTTCCTCCATGAGATGAGAAAACTTATGTTGAACTTGGTCCTGAGCCACTTGCCTTGGTGCAAGAGTTGGTAAACTTTGACAAACCGATATAGCTAGATATTTTGCATGCGAGTGTTCTTGATATGTGTTTCCATGAACCAATTAGTTGTGGCTTGTTCCACAAATTCGGGGTTTAGCTCTATTGATGTGAGTTTTTCTACAATGTCCGATGTGTCAAGCAATGGTGGAAAGTAGGGTCGAAGACGGTCAACATTGAATACTAGGTACATACCAAGGAATCGTGGAAAGCTAAGCTCGAAGGCATTGTCCCGACAACCTTGGTGATGGTGTATGACCCATATGGAGCGGATGAAGCTTGCGATGGGGTCAAGCATAACGCTCCTTCGCAAATGTAGCCAAACTTTTTCGCCGACCTAGAACTTCTTGTGGAACCCAATGTCGATCATTTCATTACTTTTAATTAGCATTGGCTATGTCCAATATGTCAAGGAATTGTTGGTGGATGTGCTAAATGTGCTTAATGAAGTTTTTCACCTTGTCGGCCTTCCGCACTAGACATGAGCTAAATCTTCCCCGAGTAGCCGCAAATGGTATAGCCACATCAATGGGTCATAATGGTTGGAATCCCAAGCCCACCCGAGCTATGGAGAGCTCATTATATCCGTGTTGGACATAGGGGAGGCTTTCATCCCATGTGTGTGGATGCGTTTTGAGTTGTACATCGTTGTGAGTGTATACAATCATCATGTTGACGAACTTGTCTCACCATCGTTTGGGGGTGGAAAGTTGTGAACCAGAGCTTGGTTTCAAAGATGAATGAGAGACTTGACCAAAAGGTATTAAGGAATCGTTGTCTCGATCTCAACATGGACTCGTGGGGATCCAATGTCTACCCACACTCGTTCAAAGAAGAGCTAGCGTTGGCTTCTATTGTGATATCCTTTGTAGGGTGCCATAATGGCCATCTTAGAGAATATCTCGACAACCACAAAAATGCAACAGATTTCCATTCTTGGGTATAAGGAAGGCTCGACATGTAATCCATCAAGATGGATTCCAAGGTCGACTAGGGTAGGCATTAGAGTATGTAGACCTTTATTATTGATAGTGAGTTTGGAAATGGCACAAGTAGTGTAGGATGTGATGTACTTATTGACATCATGTCGAAGGTTCGGCCAATAGATATACTTATGAAGTACTTCCTCTATTTTCTCGACCCCAAAATGTCCAATGACCCGATTGGTAATGTGCTTCCAAAATCACCCCTGCTTCTTAGTTGAAGGAACACAAAGGTGTCCTGGTGGCATAATAGTACATCCTAGAGGAAACATAGAATTTTCTTCCCTTCCATGAGTGTGTGGTATGTGTTTCCGAATACTAGATCATTTTTGTAGAGATGCGGCCAACCTTAAATCTCGTACCCATAAGAGTAAATCATAGTGCTATCGCCACTATCAATGGCTCACCGAGGAAGTTTGCATGTTATCGCTATTAACCCTTCTTGTACTTGATCTTCGAATGGAATCACAAGGGTATGTGGACCATTTGGAAGTGGAAATCATTCTCAGAACTTACCTTACGTCGATGAACTCCAAGGGTCATTGATCCGTGTGGATGACCATTTCCTTCTCCAAACTATAATGCTTCCATTTTTGGTAGCCCCGCACAATGGAATACTTCTCTTTGTCATAGGTGGGATATTTCCGTACTATGTATGAAAGTCTCTCACTATGATATTCCATTGCATGTCCCTACTTAGTAAGAACTTCAATAACATAGTCATAGGCATCTATCTTGATCTCAAATGGTTGTTGCAAGTCTAGTAATGTGAGCTACAGGCAGAGTAGAGTAAGTAATGCCTCAACTCTACTAATGCCTTCTCGTTGTGATTCAAACCAAAATAATTTTTCTTTCACTCCTCCTTGTGACTAAAACAAACACAAATTTATATGAGAGAACCCCAACAAACCAACAAGAGAAATTAGCAAGATCAAGAAAGATGGAGCTCTATTAGAGTGTTTAGGTATGGCCAATCCCGAATGACCTCGGATCTTGGCTAGGTCCACATGCAACCTCGTCATTAATGATGTATCCTAGATACTCAACCTCTGGCTATCCCAAAAGTTCATTTCTCCAAATTGGCACACAACTTGTGTTTTCGCAATGTTTGAAGGACCTCGTCGAATGTGGTGGAAATGCTCTTCCAACTCGGGATGAAAAATAAGGATGTCATCTAAATACACCACCATGAATGAGATAGTGAATAGTCACAAGATGTCATTCATCATCCTCATGAATTTTTCAAGAGAATTAATCAACCCGAAACGTATGAAAAACCATTCAAAGAGTCCCTCCTTGGCTTTGAAGGTAGTATTACACACATTCATGGGTTTGATTGGTACCTAGTGATAGCCCGACTTCAAGTCAATCTTCATGAAATATTTGGTCCCTTGAGTTGGTCAAGAATATCATCAATTCGTGGGATCAAAATACTCATTTCAGATATTTGTCTTGTTTACCACCCAATAGTCAATGCATAGTCTCAAGTCCCATCCTTCTTCTGGGAAGACCAACATGATCTAGCTCCCCACATGGTGATGAACTTGGGTGGATGTGAGTCAGAAGTGCCTCCTAAATATGCCTCTTGATTTCATCTTTCTCCATACCGTAGTATCGATATATTATTCCATTAGGTAGTGGCGTGCTTGGGGTCGATCGATGGAGTGGCTGAAATATCATGGTAGAGACACCCCTATAGAAGAGGTGAAGACGTCCCCGTACTCCTCCACAACCTTGTCCATCTATTGTTGTTGTGCGGAGTGCTATCACCTAATAATTTCAAGTTGTGAGATTTTAGTTTAAATTATAAGAACATTAGGAGGTAACCATAGACCAACTTTTAAACTCTAGGATTTAGCCTACCTAGGCTTCGCAGAGGGCTCTCTCTTCAAGTTTTAACTTTGTTTTATTTATATGATAATAGGCTCGTTATGATTGTGCAAATGTTTGGTTTGGTGAGAAAAAATCACTTAATGAGATGGATAGTGATAGATCTATTTGTCCACAATAAGGAGTCAAAATTCAAGGCATTAACTAGATCAAGGTCAAAAAGTCAAATATTTTGAGGGCAAGATAGACAAGTCATTGAAGATCTTGAAGGCTGATTAGTGAAGTGGTTTTATTGGGATAAAGAGCAATGAAGGATTATTTGGATACAGATAAAGAAGGAGTAGACAAAGGTCATTCGAAAGAGGGAGCGATTAAGGGTTCCCGAATATAGAAATCAATAGAAAACATAGAAATGATAAATCGCTAAAAGACAGGGTGCCTTTAACAACCGTAATAATACTCTTGATTTATCATTCAAATTTAGAACACATATATGGATGCATGTAAACATAAGAGGATAAATAAAGCATGGGTGAGAGTACTTCACTTCAATGACTCATCACATGAATCTTGAAATATGATGCTAGATGATTCGATCCACTTTGCTACTTGAACTTGCTACAAAAATCCTTCAAGTACATAAATTATTGACCATAGAAATATTCACCATTATTCCACAATAATACTTCAAATATGAAGTATATTTACAAAATATCCTAGAATAATCGTAGGAATTTTCTAAGGAAAATAAAAAATATCTTTTAAAACAAAATAGGGAGAGTTGTTTAACAATTTAGCAAGTTGTCCTATTTATCCAAATAAAATAGAAGTGCGCTTGGATTGGGTGCAACCGGTTGCCTCGGTGTCTTCTTTCGATGGAAATGATATTTCAAATCCGTTTTGAAATATTATCTCATGACCGATATTCTTTCATCTCGATAATTTTACCTATGATACACTTTAAGCTCATAAAACTGCCTTACTTACCGTAAAATTTCGTTTCGAGTAAAATATCAAAGAACTCGTTTTAATCTCTTTTTCTCGCATTTTGACTTTCACAAGAAATCAATGAGTGATTCCCAAGATCCTTCATCGTGAATTTTAATCTTTTTTAGCTTCCAAAAGTTTTCATCCTACTCTTCATACCAAGAAAATGTTGGTTTTATAAAAAATACGTGCTTTATCTCATGTTGTAGATAAACGAGTCTTAAAAAAATTCTATGTAAAAATTTTCCGTAGGAATTCCTTGTCCTTCGTTTTGTCCACATACTCTTTTGCATAATCTCTTATCTTTTTGTTGTAGTCCTCTTGTGGCATGATTTCATCTTTAATAACCGTAATGTTAGGCAAACCTCTTTACCTCGAGGATCTCAAACTTAACCATAAAATTGGTTATGGCTATATTCATGTTTTCACATTTTTCTTCTAACCGGTCATTAAATTATTCTTAGAAATCACTTTCCTTATTTGAAGGATTCCCTCTGCTCTATCAGTAATTTCTGTCTCTACAAGTTCTTGTTGTTGAGAAAACTTGATTAATTCTAGTGCTCCTACTGTGTTTGGCACCTAGTTCCTCCTTTTTTTTCTGAAAACTCGCTTGTGGTACCTCAATAAATCCTTTTTGCTCATAAATTACTTGGATTGATGGCCAAACATCATTGATGGATTCAATGATTTTACTCTATAGCCGATTCTTTACATAAGACATTGGCTCTTTCAAGGTTAAATCATTTTGTAGATTCTTCGACTCAACATTTAACCCCGTTAGCCCTTTGTTCATGAGTATTAGCATTAATTTCTGCCATAGCTTCTTAATGTCTTCAAGATTTTCAATTACTTTCAACCTATTGATCTCATTGGTTTGAAGTGACATTTCCTCCATGGCCTTATCTAGTTTACTAGCCTCATCAAAATGTTGAGCCGTTGTAGTAAAGGATTCTATAGTCAAGTAGTGGATGAGGTCACTAATACTCACAGAGCGTGTACTTTTGGTGCCAACATTTTTTCCAGAGGGTGAAGGCACAACCGTAGTAACAATTGGAATTACCGTAGAGTTTCCTATGATTTTGTAATTTCTCTTTCATGGACAAGCTTGTCCATTCGGATGTCCATTTCTTTTATTTGTGCCGTCAATTGTAAAATTATGTTCATCATATCATCTTTTCCGGTTTTCCTCTTGAACTATTTATTTGGCTTGTGGATGTTCGTTGGTGGAAGCTTGTCGTTTCCTCGCGGCAATATCAAAATTCTTTTTCTTCACCAATTCTTTCATCGCTTTGACATTAATGTGATCATATCTTACTTGAATAACCAACTCTTCTAAAGACTTAACTTGAAGATATTTAGCATATGAGGAAGCCTTTTCAACTTTCATTTGATCTCTCATATTTATTATTGTATTCCTAAGCTTTTGGACACTCATGGCCTTTGTAGTTATGGTAGAATAAAGCATCTCGTGTTTGCCTATGAAACTCAATTTGATTTAGTGCATGAATACTTTCGTAGGCACTTCAAGATCAACTTTTTTGTAACCGCCAATATCTTGGGAGTCTTAACCGTTGGTTGAGGTACCGAAATAATCAACTTCTAGTTTGAATAATAAAAACTGATAGAAGTATGTTCTGATCCTTGGTGTTTGTTTTAAATACTCGTAATAAATCTTATTCTTGACTTCTTCATTCTTGGCCTTTATCTCGCTATATTTCTCCTCGATATCAAGATCTTTGTCTTCTCGCCGGCTATGAGGAGGATGCCTCCATACTCTACTTCTTTTCTAATTACCCGTGTGTTTGAATTATCAGATGTTCTTCATTCGTAATCTCTCGTAGTTGGCTCATTTGTAAATGACTATAGAAACATCTATGTTTGTCTCTCGGGAACATCCTTCGTATCTTCCACTTCTATGGTCACTTTTTCTTTTTTATCAACCTCGTATTGACATCTTCGTAGATTATTATATATAATTTAAACCTATCTTATTTAATGTCTCAACAATAGGTGGTAGGCCTTTCTCTTGACTTTTAGGTAGCTTTCTTCTCCTTGATTTACAATGGCAAGGTGTGACTAGTATCACCCCGTTTTAACTTCTTCTAGCAAGGTATTTTCTAGCCACTCGTCTAATTGACAAATTGTTCAATTTCTCGGTTTTTTCATGAATATAAGGTGTCAATTTTCATTTCACCCTCATTTTTCTTAGTATTCCTTGTGGATCATAATTCCATGAGAAGCTTTCTTCAAATTTGTATACATGTAACTATTTTGTTGTTTCTTGTCTTGCATCTCTGTGATTACAAATAAAAGGTCACATTTGATTCTTTAACTTAAATTGGGTCTTCTTTTTTGTCGCTAAGAAGTCGATAGAATCTGAATTTAGGATTTGCCCGATGTACTCCAAGGAAAAAACTCTCATTAGCACATAATTAGGTAGTTTATAGGGTAAAATATTTAACCCAAAAACTCGATTTCTATATGTTTCGATATAAGTACCAATCTCCACTCTCTAGTTTTTGCCTCCGATAGCTGTCAAAATTCCCCCTTATTTCATCATCGATCCTTGGTTGTACTTTGTTTTTCAACATGTTTATCAATGGATGAACAAAGTAATATTTAAACTCGCATAACTGAATTCCGTGGACTCTTTTCTAATCAAAGATGTCCAAAAGATGACTAAGAGTGGGTTCTCTTCTATATGAAGCTTCAAGTGTTAGTTGGGAACTTTTCATTTGGGAAATATAAGAACATATGGAAAAAGAAAATGATGTATACCTAAATACTCCTTCGCCTGGCAATTTGACAAGATGATCATGGATATTATCAGCTATGTATTCAACATAATTCATTAGGGAAATTTGAGGTTTAAAATGGGCCTCCTAAGGAAATAATAAAATAATAGCTAAACCAATAAAATAATATTTATGAATTTTCAAATTCTACTTTTTTGCACCACAACCCATGTAACCATAGTTAAATTCAGCCTAAAAGTTGTACCAAAATAAAATTAATAAAAAAATTGTATTGATGTGACTATAAATAAGAATGGAATTTTTCAAGAAAAAAGTCATTATCATTGAACAAATAATGCATTTGTCCTTTGTACTTAAATAAATTAAAATAAAATATAAATATAAATTTATAAATTCTTTATTATATTATATGCTATTAATTTAAATTTATATTATTTAAATTGTATAATAACATGTAATTAATATAATTATATAATATAATATAATAAATGTATAGGGATATGCATTTTTTTCTTTCAAGAAATATGAAATCACAATAATATATTTCTATTCAAAAAGTATGAAATGAAATTTATTATGAGTACTTTACTTTTACTTTAAAAGTACTTAGAGAACTACCATGGTTAACCATGAGTTTTTATTCACCATTGAGAATGTGACAAGTAAGTACCTTTAACTCAAGCAATGCCACCTCAACCATTAGCGAGATGTGATGTCATCCCCTAAAATGTGATTGGTTCTCATAAAGTGAATTTTGATTGTACATTTTCCTTAGGAGGCCCATTTTAGACCTCAAAATTCTCCTAATGAAATGACAAGAAGGGAGGTTGTCCTAAGGAAAGGTGCAAGGGAGCAGAAAACCTAGGATTACCATCTCAGATGTTCATCCGTAAGATACCTCGTATAAAAGGACAACATGGATATGACATGCCTAGACCCTTCGTGAAATTTTGAAGTAGAGTAAGGAGGGTTGATTTTTGGAATTTCAACATGTAAAGGTATGAAATAATTGGAAATTTGGAACCTTTTTGGAAAATCCGCACTATCAGGAAGCTTTGTGAGTGCTTCTATTGATACAGAACCGCATTGGGATTTAATTTGAGCTCGTAGCATCTAGCTTATTAACTTAGCAAGTAATTATGAACAATAATTATTTAATTGCATTTACCATTTTCCCCATGTTCGTGAGAATAATAGCCGACACATCCTAATAACCTCTCGGGGCATCGATGGGTGAGTGAACAACATATTTGGGTAAGTTTGACTCCCAAATTTGGAATTCTTTAACTCGATCTAATGACTTTTCAAGACTCCGGCAAGGAGGTTCAATAGATTAAATTCTATCAACGGATCTCGCTATTTTATAATCCACATTCGCTAAGGGTGTATGTTGCATGTCTATACCAGGAGGTTTTAGAGGATTTACAACAATTGCAATCTTGGAATTTACTATTGGGTTTTATTTTTTGACATTTTTATACTTTCCGGGTACTTGAAACTCAGACGCTCTGGGCTTTTTTGGACTCTTCTATGTTTAAATTGTTTACATAATTGTTTTTTACTTAACAGAGGTTATTTAAATAGAAATATGCAAAAAAAATTTCTCTTTCTTGGATTTAAATCTTCAAATTTGGCTTTAAACCGGGACTTCGCATTCTTAAAGGTTTAGGAAATAATAGACAAGGGTTTCCTCTAATTTTTTTCAAACAAATCGACTAGAAAACTAGTCCAAATTGTGCACAAGGATTGGGGTTACTTGCAAAGGGTTTCGGATAAATTGGAGTTTTTTTTCATAATCAAGGAAGGCTAAAAATAATTCATTTTGATTTAAAAACAAGTTTGCAATATCGAAACAAGGGTTTATCGAGTTTTATATTGAATTCGTTCTTTGGCATGCAATTACGCTCTTCCGTGTACAAATGTATTTACTAGGCTTAATTCTTCGTAAATACTCTTTTCAAATGATAAATAGGTCATTTTTCTATGAATAATACCTTCGTATGTAGGTATTTGGTCTTTTGAAATGATTTTTGAGTCATTAGATAGCTTCCGATGGCTTTTGGAGGTTTCGGAAATGAACCGAGGTTTCCAAAGTGGTCTTGATAGTAGTTGCAATGGGTTTCCTAGCTTTTAGGCATGAAAACAAAGTAATGTATAGGTCTTCTTCTTCGTGCGTGATGGATAAACACATAGATAGAATGCAAAAAAGGGCTAAATGGGCGTATATGGAAGTTTATAGGGTTTTTAGATAAAAACAATATATGCATTTAATGGTAGTCATATCGTAGGAAGCGGGGGGATGGTTTGTGCTGGAGGCGAAAAACCATTGATGGTTATCACATGAGCTTTGGGCAAAAGAAGCGCTATGGAGATTGAATGCGATCTGCTGATATGTTGCCGCGTGGAGGAGAGATAAGGAGCAGGACATTTCCCATTTCGCAAATGCTGAAATGAGTGTTGATCGCGCAAGCTGAAATGCGATATTATGTTTGGGTCGTTGGATTCGGGAGGATGTATGCGAATGGTTGTGATTGAATGAAGAATCTACTGTGGTGGGACGTGGGGCCCGGCTTTCGCTATGTCGTGGTGGGGTTAGTTTTTATGTTTAAAAAGGATGTTTTTAACATAAACTAATGTTTTATTTTTTATTGTCGGGGTGATATTTATATGGTAAATGACACATTTACATATTTTTTATAACCAATGGCACAAGATTATAATGTTTTAACCTATGGGCAAGGAAGTGTGGTTTTATTTAGCACATGTAAGCTAATTAGAGCCACAGTTAAAAATAAAATAAGTGGGTTTGGGATATTAAATAAAATGATTTGTTTGATTTAATAAAACACATGAAGGGGTATATTTAAAAGGATTTAATACTTTATGTTAACAAATTAATATGAAATGAATGTAAATGAATGAAAATACATATAAATAAACTAAGTAAAGTGTAAAATAGGCATTTTAGCACAAAAATTATCCCATTTTGATATTTACACATAAACTCATGATAAATTGTATTTTGTGGGTTTTTGAGTGTTTTTGGATGAAATGAAATTAACTAAGAGGGGGATTTTACTTTTCTAAGCAAAATAGGTGTTTTACTTAGAAAAGGGATTATCTTTGAAAAGCATGAATATGTCGAGGAAATGGATTTTATGAAGGGAATCCAGTATTTTTAATCAATCAATTATGAAGCCTTGGATCCGGTCCCAATAGAAGCCGTAGAAATGCTTTAAGCCTCCGTAATCGAAGGTTTTGAATACTGCATCATCGTGGGAGAGGGGAAATTAGTAATTTTCCCGATGATGCTTTATTACATGCCTCGTACAACTAATTTCTACCTACCTATCATTATTCTAACATTTTGACTTCATTTTCATGGGTGCATTTAAGTCGCAACCCTAAATCCATTTTTCTTTTTAAAGCATAACACTATCTAATTCTAACCCATCTCATCCGAGGGCCTCGATTAAAATGCTTCTGAGCTCCTCATTTATTCTTTAACTATCTATTGATTTGTCAAGTGTAAATTGTTTGACATATTTTTATTCTCTATCTAAAACATGAAATTCAAAGCATGGAAAGTTAAGATTAAGCTATTTAATCGACTCATGGATTATGGAAATTTGAACAATCTACACATAATCATTATTTTTGCAAAGAAAAGTAAATAGTAGTGGCATTTTGACTTGCTCACTTTCATGTCTTATTTTGCCCTTTTTTTCATTTTGGGCTTAACTTTTTATTCTTTTTTTATCTTTTTTCTTTTCTCTAAGTCCTTTGATATTTCTTTTAGGACTTTTTACCCTCTTTTCATTTTTTATTATTTCAAAATATGGGAAAACAACTTGCGTAATGCAAGGTATGTACATATTTACAAGACCATCACAAATAATTGAAAAATTATGAACCCTATTATTATAGGACCCTAACAGTTAATGCATGGGGATGGAATTTCTTGGTGAAATGTCAAGAACTTTAAGACTAGTAGCCTTTGACTTTTGGCTATGGTGACATTGTAAATGTCTTCTCGATCTCCGCAATTATTCATACTTATGGTATTTTACCTCTCAAAGGTTAGGGCCTTCTCTCCCAAGCCTAAATTTGTTAGGAAAACATCCAATCCAATCTAAAATCTTCAATGTATATGTTCAAAATAGTCAAAGTAAATAAAACTAACTATTTGTTATCTCTCTGAGGAGTAGTAGTGCTTCAAAGATTCGCCATTGATCGGTCCACCTAGCAACATCCGATCCATCTATTTCTTTCAAAAAAGAAAGCATTGTTACCTCTATAACCATAAATGACATAATGTCCTTTCCATAGAATATCAAATTTTCCATGTTTACCTTTCTCTTCTTCTTGAACTTCCATTTTAACACTTTGTCTCCAATGTAGAAATCATCGTCTTTACTCTTTTTGTCAAAAAAAATTCATTATCTTATCCTCGATAGTTTTCGTACTTAATATAAACCTCTTTGTTGTTTTTTGTAAGTGAATGGTTTGATTAATCCGTATTTGAATTTACATTTGTCTCAACTTGTAATTCTTGGATAATATTCATTACTTGTACTCCTAAGGAAGATGGAAAAACAACATCCATTCCATAAACAAGTTGGTAAGTGGATGTACCAATAGATTTTTTTGGTGGTAAGTCTATCCGCCCATAAGGCATTGACTAACTTCTTGTTCCAAGTCTTTTTGTTATCCTCTAGTAACTTTTTGATGATGTTTTACAAGGCTCTTATTTGAAGATTCGCCTAGGACATTACCTTGAGGGTAATATGTAGTAGAATGGCCTAGGGTAATGCGATATTTATGGCAAAAAGTCAATAATATTTTTGGATTTGAATGCAATTGCATGTCGCAATAACATTTTGAGGACATACAAATTTAAAGTATGTTGCTTTCAAAAATGAGATAATGACAATGTTGGTTTGCCTAGAGGGTATGGCTTCAATCCACTTAGTAAAATAAAGGTGGTTGTCGAATCCACTTATGTTGGGCTGATGATGCAGTGAATTTCACCAATGAAGTAAAGACCTCATTGCTGAAATGGCATTTTCGTTGAGATGGTTTTTAAGGGTTAGGTAACAACTTTTTTCTTACCCTCAAATATTTCGACACTCTGTGACAAGGAGGTCACATACCTTTTTACATCCGCAACCAAAGTAGTCCAAAAGAAAAACCAGCTCTCGTGGATTTTGTCTCGTAGTCATCTAATAGAGATGTGATCCACAAATACCTACATGAAATTATTTTAATATATTTTTAGCTTCTTCTTTTTAACAAACAATTTAAAATCCCACTATGATCTTTCCAAAAACGTACATTGTCTAATAAACAAAATCTTACCGCCCTTTAGCTTTAAGAATCTAGCTTTTTTTCTTGATAATCCAAGAGGAGCTTGTAATTTTAGTAATACAAATATGATATATGCATACCATGGTGATTCTGAAAAGGCTTCACTGATCTCTTGAGTCTCCATCTCTTCCTGATCATCTGCTTGGGCAATAAAATTTATGTCTAGGGCATGACAATTTGATTCAGCCATGAGTTTGGCTAAACCTTGACCTTTGATAAGTTTAGTGGGTTTTAGCTCTATGTCATATTCCAAAATTGTGGTAGTCCACTTACGTCTTCTACCATCAGGACCATCCTGAGTTAGAATGTATTTTACTACTGCATCTGGGACATATGCAATAACGTAAGAATAAAGAATGTACACTCTGAAATCTTTAATGGCCTTTACCAAAGCTAGGGCCTATTTTTCCATGATATTGTATTTCAAAGTGGCATCTCTAAGTGTTATGCTAATGAAAGCTATGGGATGCTCATAACCCTGGTCATTTTTCTACAGTAAAACTACAACAATGGTGTGCTCTGAAGAAAAAGAGAAAATGATGAAATCCTTTTTAAAGTCAAGACTTATAAGGACTGGAGTTTTGGTTAAGGCCTATTTGATGGATTCAAATGATTTTTTGGCCTCAATAGTCCATTTAAGAACTGGATTTTTTCACCATATTATTGATTTCTCTAATTATTTCAGCTAAAATGGAGATGAATCTTCTTAAAATGTTAATTTTACCTAGAAAAGCTTGTAACTCTTTTATGTTTCTAGGAGGACTAATGTTAAGAATTAATTCTATTATGGCAGGGTCTATTCTAATTCCTTCATGATATATTATGTTTCCTAGTAAGCTGCATTCTTCTAATCCAAATAAGGTTCTCTTAGGGTTTAAAGAGATTCCAAACTTTATGCATTTAATAAAAACTTGTCTAAGATGATCCAAGTGTTCATAATCAGTCTTAGAAAATACAGTAATGTCATCTAAATAAATCACTAAGAATTCATGAATTTCCTTTGCAAATGCTATATCCATAGCCCTTTGAAACATATCCCCTACATTCATTAAACCAAAAGGCATTTTTACATATATAAAAGTGCCTCAAGGAGTAGTAAAAGATGTTTTGGCTTGATCCACTCATTGGACTAAAATTTGATTGTATCCTAAAAATCCATCTAAAAGTGGAATCCTAGAAGAACCAACTACCCTTTGTAAAATGTGATCCAGATTTGGTAAAGGATAATTATCTTTTAAGGATACTTTGTTTAGATTCCTGAAATCAACACATAATGTAATCTCACCTGTCTTTTTTCTTGTTGGAACTAAATTAGAAACCCAATCAAAATATCTGATTGGTGCAATTATCTGTGCATCGTACATTCGTTTTACCTCTTTTTCAATAAAAGGCATCAAAACAGGGTTGATCCTTCTTAACTTTTGTTTAAAAGTCTTTCGGTCTTCTTTTATAGGGATTTTATACTGAATTATGCCGATGTCATAGGATTTTAGGTCCTCATAACTCCAAGAAAAAAAATCTTGAAATTCCTTAAAAAGAGCAATATATTTTTCTTTTTCTTGCTAAGGTAAGGCTATAGAAAGTTTGATAATTTTGGGTTTTAACTCTATGCCAATGTTACATTCCTCAATTTCAGATCTAAGTGGCTCCATTTCGGGTTTTCTAGCAACTTCATTTGAGTCAAATAAATATTCTAAAGGAGTTAAACCTTTTGGTAGGAAATTATCTTTGAGATTTAATATATCAGATTCATCACCAATTATCTCATCAATTTCTACTTTCTCTAAGTTATCTATATCTGATTGACTAAATTTAGTAGGTCTAGCAAAATTTACTTTATTTACATATATATTATTCGAATCAATTTCACTATCTAGATCCCGATATAATGTACAATCTGTGTCTATTTTACAATTCTGAAATTCACCTTCATTATTCATAAAATGGTAATTCTGTTGATCTTGTGAGAAAATTTTCCAATATTTGAGGTTATCTGGAATTATTGCTCTGTGTTTTACTTCTGTAGTATATTTATGATTGGGCTGAAAGGGTAGATTACAGGTACTAACAAAAGTTGTTAAGGAGTGTGCCTATATTTTTTTCTTTCTTGGTATTGCAAAAAAATTACATTCCAACAAATCATCTATCAAATCTAATACAGTTTCTGTATATCGGCCTAATCTAGGATTATAAACAGAATATTCTCCATTAATCTATTTTACAGTCAACTCTGAATCTCCCATAATTTCTATTCTTTTACCTCCTAAGTTTCTGATAATTTGGAGTCCTAAAATGAGGGCTTCATACTTAGCCATATTGTTGGTATATTTAAAGTTCAATCTAAAATCATGGCTTTTTGCATGATTATTTTCCATATTAGTTATCCAAAATCTTGCTCCTGCTCCTAGTTTGTTGACTGATCCATCAAAATCTAAATGCCATAAATATTCATGAAAGATATTTTCATTGTTTTGTGTTTTATTTTTGTCTTTTAGTTCAGTTTTGATTTCATTATCAGTTTCAGAGTTACATAAGATGAATGAATCTAGGTCAGTACGTGTAGTATAAATTGGGTAATTTATTGATCTTTTTGCACTACTCACCATATATTTCATCAATGTTTCCCTATAGAGTTTCTTTGGTTGAAAAAAAACAGATATAGTAGCATATGACATGTGCAATTGTAGAGATCCCTGTAATTTTGCTCCCCATGAGCGAGATCATAACATTCCATGCTTGGGTGGGATATCAGCTACTACAATGTCCATGAATATAATTTTACCAGGATATTGAACTAATGTGACACACAAATCTTTAATTAAACCTAGGCATTTCACTTTTCTTGAATCAAATGAAAATAAATCTTTGTAAGGCCTTGTGATGTCTAAGTTCAGGATTTCCATTATTGCTTTTGGCATTAGATTATGTGAAGTTCTAGAATCTAACATTGCATTGTGTAAAATTTGGTCATGAATAGTTAATCTAATGTAAAATGGGGGAATTTCTCCATCTTGGTGCTTTCCATTAACATCAGGGCCAAAAATCAACTCTAGTTGATCATCATTCAAGTTTACAGAGTCTTCTCAATCATTCATGTTTAATGTTTCAGTGATAGTTGTTTTATAAAAATCATGTTTTACCAATTCTGTCAAAGGAATTGGTATTTTTAACTTTGCAATTTCAGTTTGTATATTGAATGAAGGTTTTGATCTACTAATTTTAATTAACTCCTCCTTAGTGACTATAGTTTGAGTAGGTTTATCTTGTTTTTCTACAGTTATATTTTCATTTTCTGTTTGAGTTTCTTGTGTTTTACTACTCCTAGTTTTCTTTTCAGGAATGGTTTGAGAAGCAGTAGATGTTTTTTCAAATTTTGAATTATTAGAAGCCATTTTTATAGTGGTAGCTTTTGGATCTGCTGATTTTGGATCAACAGTGGATGTTTTGGACTCTAAGTTTGATGCTTTAGCAGAATTAGGTGTTTTTACAGCAACATATTTTTCCAAATTTACTGATGTTTGTGCAACTTCATCTGTTATGTCAACAATCTTGGGGCTGGGTGAAATTTTGGATCTGCAAAATTTTTGGGAATAATTTTGGTTTTGCTTGTTTGCCCTAGGGAGAATTTACAGAACTTTTATATTGGAAGCTTCTATTGTTTTCTTATTTTGTGTTTGAGTAGTTTTCTTAGTAGAAGGTTCTGTGTTTTTCTTGCTTCTAAGGTTATATTGACTATGTACTTCGTTGATAGCGAACTCATAACCTTGTTTGTAGTCGAATGATTCACCTGAATCTAATTGAAGTTGTTGAAGTTCAAATAACTCTTGATCTTCCCGTGTAGGAATGATGGTGTTATTATCATATATTCCCATTAGATTTATGGTATCCTCATCATCATCATTATTTTGAGAAATTTCAGCATAGTTCTCTTGAAATGGAGGTCTTATTGTTTGATCAGTGGTTGATTCTTTGGATTTTCCTGAATTTGTATTTTTCTTGAAGTTGGGATTCCTAATTTGCTGTTGATTTTCCCATTGTGGTCTCCTTTATTGTTGCCTAATCTATCCATCATTCTCTCTAAAGTATTAGCTAGCTGATCTATTTTTCCATCTAAACTAGATGTTTCTTCTTTCATAGTTACTCTTCTCTCATTCCTTAATCTAGCTTTTTTCACAAAAATATTTACTTCTACACCTACAACATCTGTTTGCATTCTTTCTAAAGTTTAAACATTTCTCTCTCTTAACTGATAGGCCATGTGCATATCAAATCCATCAGGGAATTTGAGTAAGATAGATTCAGGAGTGGGTTTGAGATTTGTAGGAATTGAATTGTAAACATTGTTATATCTAGTGCAGTAGTCTTGGACTGATTCATTAGGAGCTCTTTTCATAGCATCAAATTCAGACAATATTTGGAATGGATTTTTCTTCTTTTCCCATTTATTTAAAAATAATCTATGAAAATTTGATAAATCAGCTATACTACCAGGATTAAGACCTTTAAACCATTTTTTAACTTCCCCTATTAATGTTTGAGCAAAGAGTCCCATGTGTACATCAGAATCATCTATTTAATGAAGCTCAAAATAATCTCTCATTTTATTGATGTGTTGTTGAGCAGTGTAATGAGTAGTAGCATCAAATTGGGGTATTTTACTTTGGTAATCCTAAGGCATATCATGTAACTATGTTTGAAGGATTAGGGGAGCATACCTAGCAACCATAACTTGAATTCTAGGTTGGCTAGGAGATAGATTGGAAGTGTTTGGGGCTGAACTGGAAGTAGTAGCTGATGTAGTTAAAGAAGTGGCTGATAAAATTGGAATATAAGATGGTGTACAAGAAAAAGTGGTGGATGAACTAAAAGATGAAGTTGAGGTGCTAGAAAATGAAACTAGGATATATAAAGAACTACTCGAAAATGAGAATAATGTGTTTGAAAATGTAGAAGGTAAACTAGTGGATGGAGTTGAAGTTGGGGATGATGGAAGCAGTATTCTAGGTTGGAAGGGATGTCTAGGGATAAATGGATCTGTAGATTGGAGGGTGGTGGAAATTATAGATGATATAGTGGTATCTAAATGAGAAATAGAAGGCTTAAATGTATATGCTAATAATTGAGCTTTTTCAATAGCTTCATCTATTTCCTTAAGAATAGTAGCATTTATTTCTTCAATTTTATCATGAGCTTTAAATATATTTAATTTAGAATTTACTGAAATATTTTCCTGCTTTGTTTCAAGAAATGAAATAAAAACAGGGTCTATAACAGCACTACTTAAATTACTTTTTGGTTTACTTCCGAATAAAGAATGTTCAAAATTCAGGTCAAACTCTATGTCTTGTAAGCTCACTAACTATTTTGGTAATGAATTTGATCTATCTAAGGAAATATTATCACTAAATCTTCTACGTATTTATTCTTTTTCCCAATTATTTCCAGATTGTCTACTGTAACAGCAGTTTTAGGATCCGGGTTTGACCTGGTATAGTAGATTTTTCTAGAAGACAGAATTACAGTTTTTTATACTCACAACCTATAAAACAGTCTTACGGTGAAAGGATGATAAAAATGATTCCCTTTAAGATCTATTTTAAAACTGAGGATTGCTTAAGTTCCCCAGTATGGTCGCTAATATGTTATCACTCTAGTAATTCTCTAGGTTGTGAGATTTTGAGTTAAAGTTAAAAGAACACTAGAGATAACTATAGACAAACTTTAAAACTCTAGGATCTAGCCTTCCTAGGGTTCAGAGAGGGCTCTCTCTATAAGATTTAACTTTGTTTTAATTATATGATATTAGGCTAGTTATGATTGTGCAAATTGGTTTGGTTTGGTTTGGTTTGGTTTGTTGATAAAAAACACTTAATGATATGGATAGTGATAGATGTGTTTGTCCATTGGGCTAAGGAGTCAAAAGTCAAGAAAAAAAGACTAGGATCAAGGTCAAAAAGTCAAATATTTTTAGGGCAAGGTAGACAAGTCATTGAAGATCTTGGAAGGATGATTAGTGAAGTGGTTTGATTGGGATAAAGAGCAATCAAGGATTCTTTGGTCTGGATTAGGAAGGAGTATACAGAGGTCATTGGAAAGAGGGAGAAATTAAGGGTTCCCTACTCTGGAAGTTAGTAGAAAACTTTAAAATGATAAACAGTTAAAGACATGGTGATTTTAAGAAATCCTATAATAATACTCTTGATTTATCATTCAAATTTAGAACACGTATATGGATTCATGTAAACATAAGAAGATAAACAATGACAAGTAGAGAGTACTTCACTTCAATGGCTCATCACATGAATCTTGAAATATGATGCTAGATGATTTGATCCAGTCTGCTACTCGAACTTGCTACAAAAATCCTTCAAGTACAGAAATATTGACTATAGAAATCTTCGGCAATTTATTCCATAGTAATACTTCAAAAGATGAAGTATATATACAAAAATGTTTACAAAATATCCTAGAATAAACATGGGAATTTTCTAAGGAAAATAAAATATCTTTAACAACAAAATAGTGACAACTACTTAACAACTTAGCAAGCTATCCTATTTATCCAAATAAAATAGAAAGTTGTTTTGGATTGGGTGTAGTTGGCTACATTGTTGTCCTCTTTGCTGGCAAAGATATTTCAAATCTGTTTTGAAATATTATCTTCTTTATTTGATACTCTTTATCTCTGATACTCTTTACCTCTAATACACTTTAACTCTTTTTAAACTACCTTACTGCTGTAAAATTCTGTTTTGTCTACGTAAAAATCAAAAAACTGTTTTTATCCTTTTCTCTGCTATTTGACTTTTACAGTAAGTCAGTAAGTGATTCCAAAGATTCTTCATCAGAAATGTTTATCTTTTTCAGCTTCCTAAAGTTCTCATCTGCCTCAATGTAGCTAGCAAATGTTGGTTTTATAACAAAGAAGTGTTTTATCTCATGTTGTAAATAAAACAAGTCTTCAAAACTTCTATGTAAAACCTTTCCTGTAGGAATATTTTGTCCTTCTGTTTTTTTCACTTGCTCTTTTGCATGATCTCTAATCTTCTTGTTGTAGTCTTCTTGTGGCATGATTTTATCATTAATAACCAGGATGTTTGGCAAACCTCTTTGCCTAAAAATATCAAATTTAACTATAAACTTGGTTATGGATATGTTAATGTTTCCACATTTTTCTTCTAGCTGCTTCATTAAATTCTTCTTTGAAATGAATTTCCTTATTTCAAGGATTGTCTCTGTTCTATCAATAATTTCTATTTCTTCCAACTCTTGCTTGTTCTTACTGTTGAGAAACTTGATTAGTTCTAGGGTCTGTTCAGGTTTGGTACCTAGTTCTTCCTTTATTTTGTAAATCTCTTCTTGGGATGCTTTTAGCAAATCATTTTGCTCATATATTACCAAGATTGATGGCCAAACATCATTGATGGATTCAATGATTTTGTTCCATAACTGATTCCTCACATAGGAAATTGGCTCTTTCAAGGTTAAATATTTTTGTAGATTCTTCAGTTCAACATTTAACCTGGTATCCCTTTGTTCTTGAGTCCTAGCATTGATTTGGGCTAGCTTCTTAGTGTCTTCAATATTTTCAATCACTTTGTTCAACCTATTGATCTCACTGGTTTGAAGTGTCATTTTCTCCATGGCCTTAACAAGTTTATTAGCCTCATCAGAATGTTGAGCTGCTGTGGTAGAGGATTCTATAGCTGAAGCAGTGGATGAGGTTACTGGCACTATAGTGACCTGTGGTACTTTTGGTTCCAAAACTTGTGCCAGAGTTGAAGGCACAACTGTAGTAACCATGGGAATTACTGTAGGAGCTTCCTGTGCTTTTCTAATTTCTCTTTCATGGAAAAGCTTTTCGATTTGGATTTCCATATCTTTTATCTGTCGTGTTAATTGTAAAATTAAGTTCATCATATCATCTTTCTGGATTTTATCTTGTACAGTTTCCTTGGCTTGTGGATGTTCTATTGGTGGAAGCTTGAGCTGTTTCCTTAGTGCTGCAATATCATCATTCTTTTTCTTCACTAGTTCTTCTGTAACTTTAACATTGGCAGGATCATATCCTACTTGAATAACCAACCCTTCTAAGGACTTAATCTTGAGATATTTAGCATATGAGGAAGCCTTTTCAACCTTCATTTGATCTCTCATATGTATTATTGTGTTCTGGAGTTTTGGGGCACTCATTGAATTTATAGTTATGGTAGAATAAAGCATCTCAAAAGTTTGCCTGTGAAACTCAATTTGATCTAGTGCATGGACACTTTTTGTAGGCACTTCAAGATCAATTTTTTTGTAATCTGCCATTATCTTGGGAGTCTTAACTGTTGGTTGAACCACTGACATAATAAAATTCTTGTTTGAGTAATCAAAAGCTGATAGACGTTTGTTCTGGATACCTGGTGCTTGTTTCAAATACTGAGAATAAATCTCATTTTTTATTTCTTCACTATTTGTCTTTATCTTCTTATATTTCTCCCTGATATCAAGATCTTTATATTTTTCTGGCTGTGAGGAGGATGCTTCCATATTCTGTTGCTTCCCTATTACCTGTGTATTTGAATTATCAGGATGTTCTTCATTTAGAATCTCTGTTGTTGGCTCATTGTTTTTCTCTAGGACATATGTATCTTCCACTTCTATGGTCTCTTTTTCTTTATCAACTGGATTGAGCTTAGGATTTTTGTTTTATCTGAGTTTAAACCTAGTCTCTGTTGTTGTTTCAACAGTGTAGGTACCTTCTTCCTTGACTCTTTTAGGAGCTTTATCTTCTTGATTTACAGTTTGCAAGGTGTGACTAGTATCACCCTGTTTAACTGCTTCTACCAAGGTATTTTCTAGCCACTCTCTTTGATGGACAAATTGTTCAACATCTAGTCTTTTTTCATGAATACAAGGTGTTATTTTGCACTTCACCCTCATTTTTCTTAGTATTCCCTGTGGATCATAGTTCCATGAGAAGATTTCTTCAAATTTATATACAAGCAACTGTTTGGATGCCTCTATTCCTGCGTCTCTATGATTACAAATAAAAGGTCCCACCTGATTCTTAAACTTAATTTGGGTCTTCTTTTTGGTAGCTAGGAAGTTGATAGAATCTAAATTTAAGATTTGCATGATGTACTCCAAGGCAAAAAATCTCATTAACACATACTTAGGTAGTTTATAGGGTAAAATATTTGACCCAAAAGCTCTGATTTATGTATGTTTTTGATATAAGTACCAATCTCCAGTTCTAGTTTTCTCTAATAGCTATAGAAATTTCCTTATTTCATCACTGATTCTTAGCTGTACTGTGTTTGTCAACATGTTTATCAATGGGTGAACAAAGTAATCTGTAAACACTACATAACTGAACTCCGTGGACTCTTTTCTGATCAAATATGTCCAAAATATGACTGAGAGTGGGTTTTCTTCTATATCAAGCTTCTGGAGTGTTATTGGGAACTTGTCTACTTGGAAGTATAAGAACATATGGAAAAGAAAGGATGTATATCTAAATACTCCTTCAGTTGGTAATTTGAAAAGCTGATCATGGATATTATCAGCGATGTATTCAGCATAATTGAAAATGACAGAAGGAGGTTTTCCTTGTGCAAAGGCAGATAGAAAACCTAGGATTGACTCATCTGTAAAGTATCCTAGGATAAAGGACAACATCAATATGACATGCCTAGACCCTTCTGGAAATTTTGAAGTAGAATAAGGAGGGTTGATTTGTGGAATTTCAACATGTAAAGGCATGAACAATTAGAAAATTTGAAACCTTTTGGGAAAGTCTATACCAATGTACAACTTTGTGAGTGCTTCTATGGATAAGGGAACATCATTAGGATTTGGTTTGAGTTGTAGCATTTGGTTTATTGACTCAACAGTAATTGTGAACAACACTTCTTTATTTGCATTTACCATTACTCTTTTTTAGGTGAATAATAGGTCTGACATATCCTAATGACCTCTGGGCATTGATGAGTGAGTGGAACAACATATTTGGGTAGGTTTGATTCCCAAATTTGGACTTCTTCAACCTGATCTAATGAATTTTCAAGACTCCAATAGTGGAGGTCTAACAAATTAAATTCTATCACCGTGTCTGCTATTTTGTAATCCACATCTGCTAATGGTGTATATTCAATGTCTACAATAGGAGGTTGTAGAGGATTTACAACAATTGTGGTCTTGGAATTTATTGCTAGGTTTGATTTTGACATCTTTAAACTTTCTAGGTGCTTGAAATTCTGTACTTTGGCTTTTTTGAACTCTTCTGTAAGATTGAATTTTTTACATAAGTGTTTTTTACTTTAACATAGGTATATGGATAGAAATAGGTATAAAATGGGTTTTTCTTCGGTTTTAAACCTTCAATTTTGTCTTTAAAATTGATCTTTAGACTCTTACAAGTATAAGAAATGATAGACAAGGGTTTCCTCTGCTTTTTTCGGACAAAATGGACTAAAACTAATTCAAATTGGGCACAGAAGGATTAGGTTTATTTGCAAAGGGTTTCTGGATAAATTCAGAGTTTTTTCAAGGTCTGCAACTATTCAATATTGATTTTAAAACTGTATGTAATATTCAAATGGGGTTTTATCAAAGTTTTCACAGTGAATTTGTTCTTATCGGGCAACTACAGGGTCTTTCTGTGGATAAATGGGCTTTAATAGGCTTAATTCCTATAGAAAACTCCTTTTTCAAATGATAAGCAGGTTGATTTCTATGAGGAATACCTATTTGTGCAGGTATTTGGTCTTCTGAAATGAGTTTGGATGTGTCAAAAAGGTGTCTGATGGCTTTGGGGGTTTCTTGGAAGTAATCTGGATGCTTCGAGTGGTCTTCACAGCAAATGCAGTGGTTTTTTCTAGTTCTTTGGGCATGAAAACAATGTACAGGTCTTTGTTTCTCAGTTAGAAGGATGAACTCACAGATAGAATGCAAAAAAGAGCTTAATGTGTGCATATGAAGCTTTTTATAATGTTTTTAGGTTTAATGTGGATCAACATTAAATGCATGTCATATCAGAGCGTAGGCGGTTTGGCGCTGGAGGTAGAAAATAGGAGGTGGTTATCATGTGGGTTTTGGGCGGTAAATGGTTTTCTTGGATCAAATGCAATCCAGTGATATGTTGCCACATGGAGGAGAGATAAAAGAGCCAAACCACCCATTTCACAAAGTTTGAAATGAGTGTTAATTGCACAAGTTAAAATGCGATATCGCTTTATGATCGTCGGATCTGAGGATAGGGATGCAAATGGTGGAGATTATATAAGGAGTTTCTTGGCAGATGAGGGCATGGGGCGTGGGGCCCAGGCTTTTGTGTTTATGCAGTGGGATAGTTTTAATGTTAAAAAACCTTTTTTTTTAATTATAAAACTAATGTTTTATGATTGGCGGGGAGTAATATTACATAGCATATGAAATGTTTCCAAATGATTTATAACCATTTGGGGCGGGATTTATACAATATATATTTTAACGTTCTAACCTATGGGGAATGGGCGGAGTTTTATTTAGTACATGGGTAATATAAAACCATAGGCTAATGTTTAAATAACAAGTTTGTGGGATATTAAAATAAAGAAATTAATAAACATATATGGGAAGGGGTGTTATAAAGGTGTTAATACTTTATGTTAACAAAATTAATATGAAATGAGATGTAATGAAATTAAAATATATAAGATAAACTAAGTAAAGTGTAAATAAACCTTTTTAACCACAAATGATTTGTACCATTTACACATTTACACTTCAACTTAGGATAAATTGTATTTTGTGGGTTTTTGAGTGTTTTTGGATTAAATGAAATTAATTAAGGGGGATTTTACTTTTTTGAAGAAAAAAGGTGTTTTACTTAGGAAAAGGGTTTGTATTTTTCGAAAAGGGTGAATATGCTGATGAAATAGATTTTTATCAAGAGAATCCAATATTTTTAACCAATCAGTTACCAAGCCTTGGGTTCGGTCCCAACAGAAGTCATAGAAATGCTCTGAGCCTCTTTAACTGAAGGTTTTGAATATTGGATCATTATCGGGGAGGGAAATTAGTAAATTTCCTAATGATGCTTTATTACATGCCTTGCACAACTGCTTTCTACCTACCCATCATTATTCTAACATTTTTACTTCATTTTCATGGGTGCATGTATGCTTGCAACCCTAAATCCATTTTTCTTTTAAAGCAGGAAACTATCTAATTCTAACCTTATTTCATCTGAGGGCTCAGATTAACTGTTGAACTGCTCATTTATTCTCTAACTATCTACTGATTTGTCAAGTTTAAATTATTTGACATATCTTTATTCTCTATCCAAAAAATGAAATTCAAAGCATGAAAGTTAAGATTAAACTATTTAACTAATCATGGATTATGGCATTTTGGACAATCTGCACATAACCATTATTTTTGTAGTAAAAGTAAATAGTAGTGGAATTTTGACTTGCTTACTTTCATGCCTTATTTTTGTCTCTTTTTTTTCTTTTGGGGTCCATTTTTTATTCTTTTTTATCTTTTATTTTCTAATTCCTTTGATCTTTCTTTTAGGACTTTTACCCTCTTTTCATTTTTTATTATTTTCAAATATGGGAAAACAACTTGCAGAAATAAAGGTATGTACATATTTACAAGACTATCAAAGTCAATTAAAAAATTATGAACCTTATTATTATAGGACCCTAAAAGCAGGTAAGAAAGCCATTACTGTTGAACAAACTGCTGAACTTTATTTTCAACATGTTTGAGTTCATTTTGGATTACCAACTTCTATTGTTAGTGATAAGGATTGCAGGTTCATTGGGATTTTTTAGTCAAATCTACGGAGAATGATGGACACACAGTTGAAAAAGAGTACTGCTTTTCATCCACAAACATATGGACAAACCAAGGTGGTGAACAGAACCACTGTGCATCTATTGAGAGGATATTGCAGCAAAGATCTACATTCAACACACTTACAATCTGGAAAATCACTATTCTACACAAACCTCACCTTTTGAAGTATGCTTTGGGTATTTCAAAAAATCGCCATTAGACTTCATCTTTGGAAACGATGTTGCAATTTATGGCTATAGTGAAATTGATAAGGCTTGAAATTTCATTGAGAAAATTCAGATTATACATCAACAAATTCAAGAACAGCGTGAGAAAAGTCTAAGAAAATACAAAGAGAGGCATGACAAACATCAGGTTGATCACAAGTTTCAAGAGGGAGATGAGGTATGGTTTCACATTTGCAAAGAAATGATGCAAGGGGAAGGTAAAAATCTCAAACGCATTCGCTATGGTCCATTCAAGATCATAAAACAAGTTGGTAATAATGCATTCCAACTTGACTTGCCTTCTTATATGCAAATGTATTTAGTTGTTAATGTTGAAAAATTACATTTGTATGAGCCACCTTTGATCGATGACCAGGGAAGTGATGTTAAGATACCTTCTATTGAATATTTATTGCAAGAATTTCTGGATGAGCTCAAATAAGATACAAGTCTTGACAGGAGGACAAGAGTATCCAAGAGGGGAAGTGTTGAGTACCTTCAAGTTAGGCTCAAAGGCACTAAACCAAGCAAGGCAAAATAGATGGAGGTTGGAAATATGATGGAGTTGTACCCTCATCTACTAAACAAGTAATCAATTCTTTTAGGGTCCAAAATCTTCCCAATGGGGAGGAGTGATCAGGAGTTCATAATTTTTTCTCAAAATTCAAAGTTATACGATTGGGTTGAAACTAGGATGGTTGCGTAGATCTCATTTTCCTGATTCTTGCGCCATGAACGGCTCAAAAAATCGATGTCATATGAGGGAGATATCTCTTTCTGATCAAAATCCAAAACAAGTAGATTTTCGACAGTTTGACCAAGTTTGACTGGGATGCACAGTTAGGAGGGTGGAGGTACAGTCAGTAAAAAGGGAATATTCTTGGAATATTCCTTTCCTCGGAACCAATCAATGAGATAAGTGTCAATTTTTCATTTGGTACGATGTTTGGGAGGACCAATTAAAGGGTGCCACGTGGCTAGTCTCAAGGCTACCACATGTCCCCTAAATGGTGTTATAAATTTTTTTTGGAGGCCGTAGGAATCGACCCTCGAACATCCCGCAGGCACACACAGGTATTTACCATCCGCGCTACATTTGTTTCTTAACATCTATGGATGTCGGGTTCTATTTAATGTTTATAACATTCATGTTTGGGGGTTGGGAACCGTTGGTGGTCCCAACCCGCCAGCGGTTCCCCAGAGTAGTTCACATGGAAACATAAAACCGACAACCAACTATGCGGTCTCCACTAACCCGTCAACCGTAATCGGTGTTCAAATGTTCAGCAACATTTGTCACATCGCAATGTCAACTCTCTGCGTGGTCTATGAAACCTCCAGCATTCAACTGTAGTATCTTCCAATGTTCTCACCGTATGGTTACATAGCAACATTTATATGCCAACTCCTCCGCGCAGTTAGCACTAACCTCCGATGGCTCTTACCGTAGTTCAAGCTTCCAATCAGAGTTTATGCCTTGGGTTCTACCCAACGGTTTTGTAACCATGGGTTTAGGGTTGGCATGTGGCCACCCCAACTGCAACATTTAATATGCAGTCAAATTTGGCAAATATTTTATGACCATGCCTAAAAAATGGAAAAATTTGCTATTTTATCTCCAGTTAAGTGGAGTTCTCCACTTTTAATGGAGCTTTTCTAGGTGAAACTCGACAAAAGAGTAGGAGACTCAATTTTTGGCCATTCTGAGTGAATGAAGAGTCATTTTTGACTAATTGAAGCATTTTGGAGCCATTGGTGCAGAGAAAACAAAAATTAGAGCATTTTAACTACATGTAATAGAAATATTTTGAACATAATGAAAGAAAAACATGCCATTGGGAGTTAGACTAGCAGATGTAGCCCAAGAGGGGTGAACTGCTTCATCATGGCTGCTGTGTAAATTTCATTTGGTGACTTATTTATTTGTTTCACACTATTGTTTAGTGTTATTTAAGCTTCTTTTATGCTTCTTATTCACTAAAAATCATCCACAATTCATGGACAAACTCATCAACCCTTATGCAAACTATTGAACTGATTATGCCCATGTTTTCAAACTAAAAAGACACTTAGCACAACAAAACTACTACAGTCATTTCATATCAGCTCCAAAGTCGGACCGATTACTTCTTGTTATCAAACTTTATTCTTATTTCCTTATGCGTAGAAGTAGACCTAGGGACAATAAAGGTAGATTTATTTCTAGTTCTCAATTTCCTGAAAATTTTGGTTCGATAAAAATCCCATTAAGTAATCCCGTTGATCGTTATGCAGGTACTAAGCATGAAAAAGGGAGCACCAATGGAAAGGATATTTTAGAAGGAGAACTTGCAATTTAGGAAGAAGTAAGGTTGTCCATTGGATCCTTCTCCACTAACATTGGCTCCAACATGGTGAACGATGAAGGAGAGAACAAAAACAACGAGGAAAATCATGAAGAAGGGGAAGGACCAACTCTTTTTGGAGGAAATAGGGATGGACCAAGGAGAGAAAACATGGATGGACCAAGGAGGGAAAACACTGATGAACCACAAGGAGGGCCAAACGATGATGAAGAAGAAACTACCTTCAGGTTCCTTATCCTCGATATCACTAGGAACATTGCAATGAAGAGCATTCCAATGACCTCCCTCCCGCTCATTTATGGTAAGTCCTATGAGGATCCTAATGCTTTTATTTTCGAAGTTGATATTCTATGCAGAAGCTATAATTACTACGATGATGCAAAAAAACTGAAATTGTTCTCGGCCACCCTGAAAGATGCTGCACTTGGATGGTTTATGAACTTAGGGGAAAACACCATATATACTTGGGTTGACATGAAATCTATATTATTAGGAAATACCAGGATTTTTGCAAAAATAGGGACCTTAATGATATTCTGAGAATGCAACAACTAGATGACGAGAGCCTAGAAGAATTATATTGAGTGCTTTCTGTATCATTTTCACAAGTCCCGAGGGGCCCAGCTAGATGAGAAAACTATCAAAACTATCTTTCTGAAAATATTAAGAGACAAATGTATCAAAACCATAAACCTTTTAAGTGGTGGGGACATTTACGAAATGTTTTTTGCTGAAATAGCCGAACTTTGACGAACCTATTCTAGAATCCAGGCTCAAGTAGGTAAGAAGATTCGCGACAGTCTCTGAGATGCTACCTCTAGAAACTAGAAACTTGCTACTATTTCTATCACTAGAGTCGAACTAGGGAACTTTTTGGAGAACTTTAAAATTGAAATCTTAAACACCATTGTTAACCAGCTCGACATAATGAAACATAAGAAGAAAGAAGAAGATGAAAGGGTTGTTATGGTAATATTTTATTCCAAATGCAGAAAAAAACACATGGAAAGAGAGTGTCCCGTCAACGTCATTGATGTCTGTGGAATTTTCACCTTAGAAAATTCAACCAGCAAGTTTCCATTTCTTCCAGGCCTTTAGGCTATCTATAAAGGGAATGCTGAAACAATGATATGTCATAACAAAGTAGGAAACCCTTTTTGAGAGGCCCCGGTCAAAACATGTTCCTGGAACCTAATCACCAAGGGTATGGTCAAAATCAACCCTAGACCTTCCAACCAGCTTACCCCCCTTGTGCCACCCCTCAAACGAAGAACACTCCATGGAACCAGAATTGGAGGGAAAACCCTTATACCAACCCTTATCAGCACTAGAACCAGTTCTATGCGCCTTACCCAAATATGCCAAGCACCTCGTACAACCCAACTATGAAATCCTATCAGCAAGGGTATAACCCTCACACATATCAACAACCATTTCTGCCACCCCCTTCCTTGCATCAACGTTTAACTACACCATCTGACCGATCATCATCTTCGGAAGCACCTCAAAACCCACCTAGAACTACATTATTTCCTGCGCAACTCGTACCTAACCCAAATCATAATAGACCACCTCAACCTGAACAGAACATAAACATCCATCCTTTTCCTACATACATGATCATTGCCATCCCCATGAATGAAATTCATTTACAATCAGGGAAGATAGTTAACAAAGTGAAATCAACTATTGTCATTGAGGAAGAGGTTCCATCCACATCATCCGAAAACCATATAAAAAATGAGAAAAAAAAAACAAACACAAGAAGAAGAATCAAATGAACCACCCTACCTAGAAAGACTCCTAGTCAATAAAAAGAGATTCCACTTGAATACAACCTGGAAAATGAATTAAGGAATGTTTGCATTAAAATTCCACTCTTGCAAGCTATCAAAGACATCCCCATTTACACTAAAATTGTCAAGGATATCTACATCAAGAAGCCAAGTAGGAAGGGGCATAAGAACCAAAGCATCAAGTTCATGAGCCAAATGTCCACCATGATTTATGACTTTCCTGTGAAGTGCCATGACCTTCAGAATCCCATTGTCACCATTGAAATAAATGGAGTACTTATGCCAAACACACTTGTAGACTTAGGGGCGGCAGTAAATTCCATGACATATGAGACAATGGCATCTTTGCAGTTACCTGGGCTTAAACCCACCCCTATGATTTTAGAAATTGCAGACAAATCCATCGTCAAACCAATGGGAACTCTAGAAGACATAGTGGTCACTATTGCTTCCTAGAAATATCCTATAGAATTTATCATCATTTCCCTGAAAACCTCTAGACCTGGACATCCTGTAGTTCTGGGATGCCTGTGGTTGGCAACTACTGATGCCGTCATATGGTGCAGAAATAGATAAATGATCATTTCCAATGGTTCCCATAACCAAACCTTATCTATTTCCCCCCACTCAGACAATTGTTGAAGTACCATTATGGCGCGAGAGCCCCTATGGAGATGAAGACTGTATGTTTCCTTTGCTAACATTAGAATAGTCTAGAGGTCTCTAGGAGCAGTCCAATGAACATATTTGGCACCATTTTTTATCTCATAGTTCTTGTATCGATTATCCTATTTCTTTTAATGGTTACCAACATGTTTTTAGTGATGAGTTCCAGGAGACTTTCCATCCAGCCGTGTTCGCATATTTTGAAGCAATAGAGGAAATCCATGAACTCGCGACAAAGCCTGTAGAAATCACTGAAGGAAAGACCTTACACATCGGTACAGAATTGACTACGGAACAAAAGCAATAGTTGATGGGCATGATTTGTGAGAAATATGGAGCATTTTATTGGGATTACTTGGACATGAGGGGCATCCATTCAGACACTTGCATCCACCATATTAATACCAATGAAGAAATGAGACCTATCCGATAGCCACAAAGACGAATGAACCCAACATTAAAAGATATTTTCAAAGAAGATCTTTAGAAAGTTATGGCTATGGAATTCATCTACCCCATTTTAGATAGTAGGTGGGTGTCACCTCTGGTGGTAGTGTCGAAAAAGAATGACAAGTGGCATATTTGCATCGACTATAGAGAACTAAGCAAGGCCACATTGCACTACTACTTTCCGCTGCCATTCATAGATCAGGTACTCGGCACACTTTCAGGTAAGAAGTATTTTTATTTTTTAGATGGATACAACGGTTATAATAAAATACAAATAGCTGAAGAAGACCAAGAGAGAACCACCTTCAAATTCCCGTGGGGTACTTATACATGTAGAGTCCTCCCCTTCAGCCTTTGTAATGCCCCAGATACTTTTCAGAGAGTTGTACTTTCCATTTTCTCCGATTTGATCCATGTTTGTGTGGAGGTCTATATAGACGACTTTACAGTCTATGGAGATGATTTTAATCAGGCTTTGGAAAATCTAGAAAAAGGTGTTGATTCGTTGTCATGAAGCCAATCTAGCCTTAGTAGTAATAAATTTATAATGATGCAAACTAAGGGAATTTTTTTGGGCCATCATGTGTCTCTTGGAGGAATTAAAGTTGATCCGACAAAAATTGAGGTAATCTCTCATATCCCTATTCCTAGTTCACAAAAGGAGGTGAGAATTTTCTTAGGGCATGCCGGTTATTATTGTCATTTTATTGAAAATTTTACTAAAATTATAGCACCATTATTTAAATTGTTGACTAAATATGTTGACTTTGTGTGGAATGTCAATTGTCAACAGGCTTTTCAGAAATTGATCGATAGGTTTTCCACTACTCCGGTATTGAGAGGACCGGACTGGTCCTTACCATTTCACATGTGTACATACGCTTCAGACACTACACTAGGAGAAGTCCTGAGACAAAGGGAAGATCACCACCCCTATGCTTTTTATTTTGTTAGCAAAAATATTTCCCCTGCCAAATTAAATTATACTGTCATGGAAAAAGAATTGTTAGCAATTGTACATGCTATAGGGAACTCTAGGCATTATATTACTAGCTATGAGACTTTCGTCCATACCGATCATTTTGTTATTAGATTCTTAATGAATAAACCGATTACGAATGGTAGAATAACTAGATGGTTGCTGGTCTTACAAGAATTCAATATAACCGTAATTGATAGGCCTGGAAGTGATAATTTTGAACCTGACTTTTTGTCTCATTTGAATATTGGACAGGGAATCACGTCAACAATTGATTAATTCCCAAATGAAGCACTATTCTCCATTTCTATCATCACTCCTTGTTTCGCCAATGTTGCAAATTATTTGGTGTCATGGAAATTACCTCAGAGCATGTTTGCCCGGGAAAAACATAATATTGTGCAGCGAAGTGCCAATTACTCTTGGATTGAGGGGGATTTTTTATACACTGGGCCAGATTTGATCATGAGGCAATGTGTGCGGGAATACGAGATGTATGACGTTTTGAGAGCCTACCACAATGAGCCGTGTGGGGGGGAATTTTCCAATAAAAGGATTGCATACAATATTCTCTGTACTGGGTACTATTGGTCTTCACTTTTTAAGGACGCCAAGAAGTTTGTTTCTAATTGTGATTCTTGCCAGCAGATGGGGAGACTGGTTTCCTCCAACGAGATGCCTATTCAACCACAAATAGTAATTGAACCTTTTGAGAAGTGGGCATTTTATTTTGTAGGACCCATCTCCCCGATGTCGAAAAAGAAAAAGTATATATTGGTATGCACCGACTACATCACCAAGTGGGTGGAGGCTAAGGCATTATATGCTGCTACAGAAAAGGCAGTAGTAGAGGTTTTGTGCGAGGAAATCTTCACAAGATTTGGCATGCCACGCGAGTTTTTCATTGATCAAGTCACACAATTTACATCAAAATTGGTCAAGGCACTCACTGAACAGTACTAGATTAAGCACCTTAAATATACCCCTCACCACCCCTAAGCTAATGGGCAAGTGGAGTCCATGAACAAAGTCCTAGAATCCATCCTCACAAAAGCCATTAAACTACACCGTATGGATTGGGTCGATAATTTATTAGAGGCACTATGGGCTTACAAAATTACTTGGAGGAATGTGAGAGGGCATACACCTTATGAACTAGTCTATAGAAAGAAAGTTCTCTTGCCCATTGAATTCCAAGTAAAAACATTGAGAATTGTCACCCGATTGGGAATGAACTTGAATAAAGCTCTAGAGTAGAGATTGATACAGTTGAATTAGCTAGACGAAATGAGACAAGATTCCTGTCATAGAACCTCATTGGTGCAAGACCAGAGAGCTCGATGGCACGACAAGTTCATCCAGAAGAAATTCTTTCATCTAGGTGACTGGGCCTTGTTATATGAAAATAATTTTAAGCACTTCAAAGGTAATTTTTATACTATATGGTTAGGGACCTATGAAGTAGCTGAGGTTTTTGATAATGGTTCGGTTTGTGTTAGGACCATCGATGATGACCAGACTTATTTTGTAGTGAATGGCCATAAGCTTAAATTTTATCTCAAACCAATTTCACATGATCATGTTTTGCAGGAAGTTTAGAAGGATCCACGATTAGAGCTAGTTCATGCAAATGACCAGCCTTTTGTTGGTTCGGTCGATTGATTCTTTTACTTTTACACACACACACACACACACACACACATATATATAGAACCAATGGGCCATTACTTTTTCATATCTATAGGTGGTTCTCCCCACAACCCATGTAGAATAAAGGAGAAATTCTTCAGGAGTTAGCTTATTCCTTTATCCAAGTCTGGCATATTATTTATGGAAAAGGAACATTTTGGAGTCTTCTTTGGATTCCTTCAGACTCTTGAAAAGTGAAGCTCTCAAGCATTGACTGATCTAGGCTCATAACATTCATGGGCCAGTGGTAGTATAGGGATTTCTTGAGCATATAACTGTTCTTTTTCAGGCTCAAGGAAATAATTACCAAAAGGAAACCCTCTGCCGTCTTCTACAGGCAACTCAGACTCTCTAAACATGAATGCCTCGAGAAGAAAATACCTTAGGATCGATAAAATAATAAGGTAGTGGTAACCTAGGGATCTAATGGGTATTGAATTATTCTTTTCTGGACCCACTGGAATAACTACGGAAAAATAATCCCTTGGAGCCTTCTTTCAGGACATTTCAAGCTCCCTAAACAGAAATTCCCTAGGAATTTATCATCTCAGGCCTGGTCAAAATCCATTAGATGATGAATAGGATTCCAGTGCCACTACACAGAAACTTAGTGGCAGTTTTTCAAAGAAGTTGAAGATTTTATGTTCTGTTCTTTATATTAACCAGCTCTATACCTCAACTATTCTAGATTTTTCATCTTTATACTTGAACATTCAATACTAGACTGTAACTCTCTTCTGGTAATATGTTGTCTAAATACTATAGTGCGGTCACAAATATCTGTAGTATTAATGAAATGTGAAAAGCTCTATTCTTCATAACAGTTCAGTTCCTGTAAATCTTAACCTAAGCCTAGAATTTCCATTGGTCTGGATGCCACTCAGTTTGCTGCAAGTCTCACTAATTTCCTACGATCATCTTCTACATCAGGTGCCATATTTTAAACAGTGGATCTATTCCTATACTAGTGGGATATTCCAAATATTTTTATTCCAAATATCGTTTAAGTAACACAGGTAATGTGCTCAGTTTACTTAATTTGGTTATAGATAGTTTTAATGATTACTATGAGTAACTGCAATTTACCAAAATTCCCTAGATATCCCTATCTTCATTCTCACATCCTAACCTATTCTAAGCCTAGATTAACTCTTAATTATGGAATGACCCATTCCCCTTCAGTATTCGGCCATTATCCTCATTTTGATTCACCCATGTTCCTGATTGCACATAATTTCATATGGTGACAAGTGGAAAGAACTCGAAGTGGTTGTGTATAGTAATGAAGACTACATAAAAATGATGGTAAGGGGAGAATATTATGGTAAGGGAAGCCTTAAATGATAACGAGGGAAGAAATCATCCAAGCATGAACCATGATTTTGGGTATGATGGCATGAATTTAACACAAGAATTTTTGCATCTATGGCCTTCATCATGAGCATAGCTGTCATCATTGTTTAATATAGATGAATGGATACCCCTGACTCTTGAATAATCATGAATTAATTGGGCATGATTGCAGAGTTGGTGGAGCATGGAGTTATGATAATGAAATTTCTCGGCATGATTTCAAAATTTGTGGGCATGGCAGTATGATGATTAAATTCTTGGGCAGATGTATCCATAATGAAACCATCCTCATAACCCGATCACTGGACCATATTTAGATTACAAAGCCACGATCGCGACATTATCTCTCCTTAATGTTTATACAATATGGAATCTTTGTGCAAGCTACGAAATGTTACGATAAGGTGAGGGAATGTCTAAGTAGAGTTACTCTTTATAAAGACTATGGACATCTGTGTGTGTTTTTTTTTCCTGTGCACCGCATGGATGCCAATTACCAAGACTTTCGAAATATGTAATGAAGTTCTCTATGTTGTTTGTTATCACTCATAAAAATGAAGCATAATTTGAAAAAATCCTATAGGTTCATGTGCCAAAGGTAGGGTCATAGAATTCATTTTTCATTACTTGGTCAAGGAATATTTTTTATTTTTCTTATTTAGCCTATCCTAAGGTGTAAACTCACCCTCATTCAAATCCCCTCATGTCACATTAATCATAACTTTATGAAAATTTTCATTTCCCAAGCTTACAACTCCAAAAAGGTCATTTAAGCCAAGAATCACTACTTTCGTAGAAAATTCACTGTAAAATAGGTAGAAAACGCTGCGAAACTGCTGAAAGTTTCGTAGCAAAATATGAAACATTTCTTTGTTTTCTGACTTTGAGAAGTCAACTTCAAAGGTGGTTTATGGGCAACCAGAAAGGTATTTTAAGAACTTGAGAGAAGTTATCTTCAAGAACATATCAAATAAAAATAACCTCTCTCACTTTAGTCACTGGTGTTATCTATTGAGAGATACAAGGATTTCTTTGAAGCCCTATTTTCAGGAAATAGAGTTTTTCTGTTTTACATATGTTTTTCAAATACCGATTCTGGACAGCTGGAGATTGTTTTCAAAACAAAAAGGGAGGTTTTTCTTCAAAAAATTCATATTTCTAAAAACCTCATCCAATTTATCTAAATACAACATGGATTCAGAGATATAAGCTTTGTTATAAGAACTAGTTTTCAGAAAAAAAAACAAGAAAAATCTACAAGGATGTCTTAAATATGAAAGGTGAGATTGACACCTCAAAACTCTTAGTTTGAATTGATTTATGATTTTAAAGGGTAATGGCATGTTGGAAACAATTTTTTGACAGTTGGAAGACACATTTTTCAAGTTATACAAAAATATGGAATTTCAACACTTTTCAGCAGTTTCGTAGCGTGCCTGGGCTTGAAGGACAACAAAACGCTACGAAACTATTGTAGCTTTTCTTATTTATTTTTGATATATTTTTTTCAGTTGTCAAGAGGTGAAATTGGTGTGGGAGATGTGTCTAAGCATGATGAATACCATGCCAAAGGAAAGAATAATTTTTTTTGAAGGTAAATGGCATTTTTGAAGTGCTATGAAAGTACGTTACGAAACTACCTTACTTTCGTAGCCTACTGTGTGGGAGCCTTTTAAGCAAATTTTTGAGCATTTATGGACAGTTGGGTATTATCCAATTATTATAGGAGCATGAAAACAATAATTCATCACTTAAAGACCACGAAATGAAGATAAATTATTAGTCAAAGAAATCATGGAAGAAGAAGACCATTTTGCCTAAAAAAGAGGGTTTTGTTTCCAGTTTTAGAGGAGGTAACTTAAGTGGTCATGTAGTGATGATTCCCATCACCCTAATTCAAACATGTGAAAGCATACTTGTCAAATATGTAATTTCTTTAGAGGATAAGGTTTTTAAATGTAATAATGAGCAGTTTCAGTCCTGTTGTGCTATACAACCACCCCCCATTTATTTTTATAAATAGGGACCCTTTAGAAATAAATAGGAAATTATTTTTATAATTTCCTGAAATAAAAACTTAGAAAATAATTTTTTTTATTTTTTCCCTTAAAGATCATCGCATATTACATATCTTATTTCAAAAAGAGTTATAAAACATAAAATATGCGAATTGCGAAATGTTCTCGAAGCCTTTCCGAAGAAATAATCAAAAAATCTTGTAAAAACATCAAATCATCATTTTATTTTGTTTTCCTTTTCGCATCGCACTTTATTTAATAAATAAATCTTTAAGAATACAAATGATATAAGTTGTGATACCCGCAGACCCGATAAGAAAATAAACTAGGAAATATAAAATCTTTCGCTATCGCGGTCACTTTAAGTTTTTCGCAATTCGCATTGTGCGCAACTTATAATATATACTTAAATGTTATCTTATAAAATTTGCGATCTGCGATTTGCAAAAATCTCATTTCGCAGTGTTTAAGGGTCAAGCATCACGAAATATTATAAGGAATGATTGTGATTTGCGTATTAAATGAATTCAGCATGTGAAAACAGCTTGTGTCATATCAAATGGAATTTAAGATCTTAATGGCTCTAAAATGATTGATAGATATTACGTGCGAAGCCATGTGAAATATTAAATTAGGAATTATGAAATATGATAGATAGATTGACATCTTCTCGCATGTGTTTGAAGTAAACGATTGATTTACTCTTATAATACTCCTTATGTGTTAAATTCACTTCCCTCTCAGGAAATCAATTACTAGGTTGAAGAAGTTCAAAATGAGCAAAAAGGGCAAAGAAATTTCTCAAACGTCATCTAGAGAAGACACAGATATGTCTTCATTATTTTCATACATCGCCTAAAACAAAGACTGCGATAGTTTGACATGGGAGGAAATGTATAAACTCTATGAATATGAAGGACCAAGGGTGATTAAAAAAAGTTTCTGCAACAGGCACTGATTCTACCTTTGATGCAACCCTTTTTGACATTGCATCCTCATACATTCACAGGATAGCTGCGAGACCTAATATTATTCTTTATACAGACATGGTTAAGTGGGAAATTGACCACTTAAACATTGAGGATAGAATGTTCAAGAATTTGAGAGGAGAAATTATGGGTTCTTTAAAAGCAGAGGATTTAGCACCAATGTATCATCTACCATCCCCACAGCAGAAATACGACAATAAGTATGTGCATACTTTCAAAGAAAAACATCCAGATCTTATCAAAGTCATCCATGAATGGAAGGACAATGAAGGGAAATTGAAGCAAGATAAGTCTAGTAGATACCCAATCGCACAAATTCCTAATCCTTATTGTTATTCCACTGGTATGTTATGTAGAATATTTTCCAAGCCTAATAGTACCAGATTTTCAAGAGATTGGGTTCCCCTAATTGACACAATCGTCAATTCATCTATCTTAAATTGGTCAGACATTTTATCCAATTACCTAGCCAAGCATATAACTAAATATAGTAATAAAAGAAGTGTTTCACTGAGAGAAATACCTTTGTTTTATGTCTACCTATGTCATGAACGCTATATATTTCACTTCCAATTTTCCTACCATGGGTTTTAAATGGACCACCAAAAACCCTTACCCCGATTCATATCTACCATAGAGAACTCTAGGATTCTGAGTTCCACTTACACTTCTATAAAATCTACTATGGAATCATATTTCCCATGCATCAGATGATTTTCAACAAAAAGGCTCCTAGGGTTTCTGAAGAAGCCAATGTAGATATTCTTCCCATAGCTAGATGTTTTTCCAAAGAAAAGTTCGCATATATTAGAGTATTTAGGAGTTATTATTCTCCCCATGTTTTACCTTACTATGTTCCAGATAAATTACTTGCAAAATAAATAGCCTATGAGCTTGTCAACAATGTCACAAAGTAGCTAAAGGATGGTAAAAAGGCTATTTGGCCTAATTTCCCTCTATAGTGCGACACCTTTCCTCCGACCAATATTGGCCATACATATAAAGAGGTTCCCAAGATTCAGTTATTGAAATTGGAATTTATGCCAAGAATATTATGTGATCCTAATGATGTGATTAACAATTACATCGCAGAGCTAAAAATGAATCCTTTTGTAAAGGAAGCAGATGAATTCGATGACTTCTTCCAACTCATGGAAAATTTCTTTTATATTACCAAATATGTTTCTAGTCAATTAGGTCAAGAGGATGCTAAAGCTTTTCAAGCATATAGAAACAAAAGACTAGAAAACGTTCCTTTGAATGTTTTGACTATTCAAGATGAAAAACACACTCCAAGTGTTAGTATGAAAATGAATAAGGTCAATCACAACAACAGTCTGATAATTCGGATCAATCTGAAAATGAATCCGAATCTAATAAAGCAAATTCAGAAATTGACCAAATTATTCAAGAGATAGAAATGCTCGAGAAAACAGGTAATAATGGGACAAAATCAAATTTTGAAATAGTTCAACATAGTCATAGCATGTTATATCAGTTTGAGGCATCTCAAACAAAAGGTCTTATGAATGAATGGGAATAATTTTTCGAAGAAATAAAGACTCCCAAAGAGAATCCCAATACTGATCAAGCATCAAGTTTTCAAACACCAGAACCTTCACAGAAAATAGTTGAGATTTTCAATCTGCTAGAAAGAGTTCCAGCAATGCATGACAAATAAATCATACTGGCCTACCCTATAGATCAGATAGTTCTACAGATTGGAGATATTCCTTCATTAGATATTTTCTACAGTCCTAGCTACAAGGCTGTAGTTAAAAGAAATAAAAGAAGAAGGATTGATGAAACAACTCCAAAAGCAACAGATGAATCAGTTGACGTACTTTGGAAGGTTTCCTTATATGATCCCATTGAACATCTAACCAAGTTATCACAATATGCAGGGACATATGCCACCGCTACTGTTGATAAAGCTACTGAGGTTAGAATATTGTTGAAACAAAAGGAAGCCAAAGTACAAGAATTAGAACAATTGTTAAATGAATAGAAAGCCAAGTCCATTGAGCAGATCAAAATAAGCACAACTCAATTTCATGAAGATATTGAAAGCCTCAAATTGAAGTATCAGACAAAGCTTAATGAAAATCAAGCACATGTAGAAAGAGCAATGGCTAAGTTACAGAGTCAGCCATAGTTAGAACAATTCATCAAAGAAGCACTTGATGTAAACACCATGTTAAAGAAAGAACAAGAAGTGTTTTGTCACCAAGCTTCCATGATTGATTCTTATTGTGATTCTAATAACATAAGGATTCAAAAAATAGCAATTCAAAAATTGTAATGTGAAAGACTTGAAAAGAAATCGAAGAACACATTCAGTGGAAAATTTCAGATACAGGAAAGCAAGCTAATCTACCACAACTAGATAAGCTTCACAAAGAATTTTTATTCGCAGAATGGAGAGCACAAATTAATCAAGAAGAGAAAGAAAATACCAAGACGTCCAAGAAATCAACTGAGATTATTCATTCTATATGTGATGAATTGTTTAAAACATAACTTCTTAAAGAAAACACGTCTGATGTGTTTTCATGAACAAGAGAAGTAGAAATAAAGTGGAGACAGAGAGCAGATACACAAGAGGAAATGATAAAAAAAATTAATAATTTTGATCAGGAAAATTACTGGAATTTTCTGATCAAACCTTACTATCAACATCAAACTCTTCAGTCTCTTACAGATTTGGAAAAAATATCTCAGTCAGTAATCTCAAATGTTATTTTCAAGGGACAGATTTGATCACGCATATCATATCCAGCTCAGCTTAAATTAATGCTAGATATTTTTCAACTTCGTGATCGCACTCAGAAAGAAGGGCATGATTCACAAATCAGGATTGTTAGTTTAAAGTTCCTAGATTATTATTAAAGTCAAGCTTTTAAAGAAAGGTTGTTTGAAACCTCTTCTACATTTTTGTAATAATTTAATTTTAGTTTGTAGTTATTTTAGTATTTAAACCCTTCTGTTTGTAGTTAGTTTAGTATTTAAACCCTTCTATTTATGATCAAGAAAAATTCACTTTTAAATGGGGAAAAGAAGAGAGAAATTATTTTGAGTTGATTAAAAAAGTCATCATTGAAGCTCCCTCTTTAACAACTCCTGATTTTCTTAATTCATTTGTATTATATACATTTTATTCTGAAACATCATATGCAGTAGTTTTGACACAGTTAAATGATCAAAACATTGAAGCACCAATTTCGTTTTTTAGTTCTAACCTTCAAGGTGTTGAGTTAAATTATTCAGCTTTGGAAAAACAAGCTTATGCTGTGTTTAAAGATTTGAAAAATTTCAGACATTTTATCCTAAAAACACATAATAAAATAATAGTACCTTACTTAGCAGTAAGGAAATTATTAATTCAACGGGAAGTAGGAGAGAAGAGAGAAAATTGGGTCACTGCACTTCAAGAATATGATGTAGAGATACATCCTGCTAAAATTGTTAAAGGACAAGGTATTTTTAGGATGATAACTGGAGCCTCTCATTTACCAACAGAAGAATATCAATCAAATGAAATACAAATGTCTGAAGTAAGACTAAATGATTCTCAATCACAATATGTTGATCTGAAAATTTTCTTGAAAAATGGATATGCTCCATTATATCTCAATTATATAGCAAAGCGTGCTCTGAGACTTAAAGAAAATCCATATCAACTCACAGATGATGTGTATTTTAGGAGGAATTATGATTCTGTATTATTGAGATGTTTAGAAAAAACTGAAGCTAAAAAAGTAATGCAGGAATTACATGATGGACCAGCTGGAGGTCATTTCGGAGGAAACACCACAGCTCATAAAATACTACATGCTGGTTATTGTTGGTCAGCTCTGTTTAAATATGCACATGAATATGCGAGAAAATGTAAATTATGTCAAACTACAGCGGGAAGATAAAGGAAAGCAGCATTTCCATTATAGCCAGTAAATATCTAACAACCATTTGAACAATGGGGGTTAGATATCATAGGTGAAATAACTCCTAAATCTTCAAAACATCACAGGTATATTCTAACTACAACTGATTATTTCACAAAATGGGTAGAATCTATCCCATTAAAAGTGATTAATACACAAAGTATTACAGACTTTATTGATCAGTTCATAATCACTAGGTTTGGTCTCCCATCAGCTTTGATATTTGATAATGCATCTTACTTTTCTGGAAATGCCATGATATAATTTTCTTTGAAAAAAGGTTTTAAATTAAAATACTCAGCTAGCTATTATCCACAAGGTAATGGATTAGCTGAATCTACAAATAAAAAACTTATCAGAATCATCAAATTAACTATAGAACAAAATCATAAAAATTGGCACAAAGAACTATTATTTTCTCTTTGGGCAGATAGAAACGCCCAGACAGCCTCAATAGTTACTTCTCCATTTGTGTTAGTTTATGGGAAAGAAGTAGTTCTACCCACAAACGTAATGATACCATCATTTTCTTTAGTGCAGTTTATTGATGAAAATCCTTCGTCTTCCCTTCAACTTAGACAAGATCAAATTATTAGGTTGGAAGAAGAAAGATAAAAAGCCAAAAAAACTCATATTCATCATCAACAAAAAATAAAATCCTCATTTGATTCAACTTCTTCCAATCCAAAGAATTTTCAAATTGGTGATTTGGTATTGAAATGGGACAAAATGCATGAGGAAAAGGGTAAACACACGAAGTTTCAAAAACTCTGGCTAGATCCATTTCAAATAATTGAAGAAATAGGCCCATCAACATTTATGTTACAAGATTTATAAGGCAAAAAGGATTGTTTGCTTGTTAATGGGAAAATTTTGAAAAAATATTTCTCATAGGTAGGAGGTAACCCCTTCTATCCTTGTATATTAAAATCTTTTGTTTTTCTTGTAAAAATAAAAGATTTTTTAGTACTGATAGTTGGCCTTTCAAAATAAATCTCAGATAACTTTCTTTTGATTTTTCTTTTCATTTATAAAAAATGAAAATGTTAAGGAAGGTAAATCGAAAGATTTAGAGAGACAGATTGATTTTATCTTTCTGAAAAAATGAAATTTCAATAAAACAGTTATTTTTTTTTATGAACTCTCATTTTTATGTAGCATGAATATTATTTTATTAGTTAATAAAAGAAAATTTAATATAGTAAGAAACCTTCTTGCAGAAAAGCAATCTAAAACTCAACATTATCATCCAGTATCTTAAAAAGACCTATGATTCATCCCATATGGAAAATCATATAAATTTCAAAAAGTAATTCAAAAGAAAATAAAAAGATATGATTTGAAGAAAAACTTAAACATAATAAGTCTCATCACGAGCTTGTTTACCATGTTCATAGAGAAATAGTTAAACTGACATTACTAATATTGTCTACCAAAACAGTGTAATGACTTGAGATTATATCATAAAGACAAGGGGTCTCATCAAGAGCCAGCTTGATTAGTTTAATTACTATTTGTGAATGGCATTGTCATTATTTGGTTACCAAGCCAAGACAATGGCTTTTAAGTAGATAAAAGTGTATAAAAGAAATTTTTCATAAATTAGAATTTACTTATGAAAATTATGAGAAATACTAGATGGGAAAATGGATCATAACTGGTAAAAGGTAACCCTGCCAAAAGCTTAAAATTGCCTATTGGAACAAACGCTCTATTTGTGATAAAAGAGTAAATTTATATAAAGCTGATCTGTAAAATTTATTTACTTTATGCTTTTAAACTAAGTAAGGACTGATATAGATTTTCATACTTATATCTTTATAGAGGAATTCTCATGAATAGTGAATAAAAGAAATTTTCATTGTTTGGCAAAGATATTATTTATTTGAAATTTCGTTCCTTTAACTATTTTGTTTTCAAAAAGGTTTAGAATTTTCAAAAAATTTATCAGAGACATCTAGTTCATCCAAGTGAATCACCAATTGTTGTGCTATACAACCACTCACCATTTATTTTTATAAATAGGGACCCTTTAGAAATAAATAGGAAATTCTTTTTATAATTTCCTAAAATAAAAACTTAGAAAATAAAATTTTCTGTTTTTTTCCCTTAAAGTGCATCGCATATTACATATCTTATTTCAAAGAGAGTTATAAAACGTAAAATATGCAAATTGCAAAATGCGCTCAAAGCCTTTCCAAAGAAATAATTAAAAAAACTTGTAAAAACATCAAATCATCTTTTTATTTTGTTTTCCTTTTTGCATCGCACTTTATTTAATCAATAAAGCTTTAAGAAAACAAACAATATAAGTTGCAATACCCGCGGACTCGACAAGCAAATAAACCAAGAAATATAAAATATTTTGATATCGCGGTCAATTTCAGTTTTTTGCAATTCGCATTGTGCGCAACTTATAATATATACTTAACGCTATCCTATAAAAGTTGTGATTTGTGATTTGTGCAGATCGCATTTCACAACCTTTAAGGGTCTAGAATCACGAAATATTATAAGTAATGATTGCAATTTGTGTATTAAATGAATTCAGCGTGTGAAAATAGCTTGTGTCATATCAAATGTAATTTAAGATCTTAATGGCTTTAAAATGATTGATAGATCTTACGTGTGAAGCCATGTGAAATATTAAATTAGGAACTATGAAAGATGATAAATAGATTGACATCTTCTCACGTGTGTTTGAAGTAAATGATTGATTTACTCTTATAATACTTCTTATGTGTTAAATTCACTTTTCTCTCAGTAAATCAATTACCGGGTTGAAGAAGTTCAAAATGAGCAAAATGGGTAAAGAAATTTCTCAAACTTCGTCCATAGAAGACACAGATATGTCTTCATTATTTTCAGACACCGTTTGCAACAAATACTACGGCAGTTCAACATGGGAGGAAATGTATGAACTCTTCGAAGATGAAGGACCAAGGGTGATAAACAAAGTTTCTGCAACAGGCACTGATTCTACCTCTGATGCAACCATTTTTGACGTTGCATGCTCATACATTCACAGGATAGCTGTGAAACCAAATATTATTCCTTATATAGACATGGTTAAGTGGGAAGTTGACCACTTAAACATTGAGGATAGAATGTTCAAGATTTCGAGAGGAGAAATTATGGGTTCTTTCAAAGTAGAGGATTTAGCAGCAATGTATCATCTACCAACCCCGCAGCAAAAATACGACAATAAATGTATGCAGAATTTCAAAGCAAAACATCTAGATATTATCAAATTCATCCATGAATGGAAGGAGAATGAAGGGAAATTGAAGCAAGATAAGTCTGGTACGTACCCAATTGCACAAATTCCTAATCCTTATTGTTATTCCGCTGGTATGTTATGTAGAATATTTTCCAAGCCTGATAGTTCTAGATTTTCAAGAGATTAGGTTCCCCTAATTGACACAATCGTCAATTCATCTATCTCAAATTGGGCAGACATTTTATCCAATTACCTAGCCAAGCATATAACTGAATATAAGAATAAAATAAGTGTTTCACTCAGAGAAATACCTTCATTTTATATGTCTGCCTATGTCATGGATGCTATCTGTTTTACTTCTAATTTTCCTACCATGGGTTGGAAATAGACCACCAAAAACCTTACCCTGATTCATATCTACCAAATAGAACTCTGGGATTCTGAGTTCCACTTACAGTTTTATAAAATCTGCAATGGAGTCATATTGCCCATGCATCAGACAATTTTCAACAAAAGGGCTCCTAGGGTTTCTGAAGAAGCCAGTGTAGATATTATTCTCGTAGCTAGATGGTTTTCCAAAGAAAATTTCACATATATTAGAGTATTTGGGAGTTATGCTTCTCCCCATGTTTTACCTTACTATGTTCCAGATAAATTACTTGCAAAAGAAATAGCCTATCATCTTGTCAACGGTGTCACAAAGCAACTAAAGGATGGAAAAATGAATATTTGGAATACTTTCCCTCTATAGTGTGACACCTTTTCTATGGCCAATATAGGCCATACATACAAAGAGGTTCCCAAGATTCAGTTATTGAAATTCGCATTTATGCCAAGAATATTATATCATCCTAGTGATGTGATTAAAAATTACATCGCAAAGCTAAAAATGAAGCCTTTTGTAAAGGAAGCAGATGAATTCAATGACTTCTTCCAAGGCATGGAAAATTCTCTAATAGTACCAAATACGTTTTTAGTCAATTAAGTCAAGAGGATGCTGAAGCTTTTCAAGCATATAGAAATAAGAGACTAGAAAACATTCCTTTGAATTTGTTGACTATTGAAGATGAAAAACACACTCCAAGTGTTAGTCTGGATGATGAAATGAAAGATACATTTGAAAATGAATCAGGTCAATCACAACAGTAGTATGAGAATTCAGATCAATCTGAAAATGAATCCGAATCTAAGAAAGAAAATTCAAAAATTGACCAAATTATACAAGAGATAGAAATGCTAGAGAAAACAGGGAATAATGGGACAAAATAAAATTCAGAAACAGTTCAACATAGTCATAGTATGTTAGATCAGTCTAAGCCATCTCAAACAAAAGATCTTATAAATCAATGGGAAGAATTTTCCGAAGCAATAAAGACTCCCAAAGAGAATCCCAATACTGATCAACCATCAAGTTTTCAAACATCAAAACCTTCAAAGAAAATAGTTGAGACTGTCAATCTGCTACAAATATTTCCAACAATGCATGACAAAGAAATCATACTCACCTACCCTACAGATCTGATAGTTCTACAAATTGAAGATATTCCCTCATTAGATATTTTCTACAGTCCTAGCTACAAGGCTGTAGTTAAAATAAATAAAAGAAGAAGGATTGATGAAACAATTCCAAAAGCAACAGATGAATCAGTTGATGTACTTTGGAAGGATTCCTTAGATGATCCCACTGAACATCTAACCAAGTTATGAGAATATGTAGGGGAATATGCCACCACTACTGTTGATAAAGCTACTAAGGTTAGAATATTGTTGAAACAAAAGGAAGCCAGAGTACAGGAATTAGAACAATTGTTAAATGAAGAGAAATCCAAGTCCATTGAGCAGAACAAAATAAGCATAGCTCAATTTCATGAAGATATTGAAAGCCTCAAATTGAAGTATCGGACAAAGCTCAGTGAAAATCAAGCACATCTGGAAAGAGAAATCGCTGAGTGATAGAGTCAACCATAGTTAGAACAATTCATCAAAGAAGTACTTGATGTAAACACCATGTTAAAGAAATAACAAGAAGTGTTTTGTCACCAAGCTTCCATGATTTATTCTTATTGTGATTCCAATAAGATAATGATTTAGCAAATAGAAATTTAGAAACTGGAATGTGAAAGAATTGAAAAGAAAATTGAAGAACACATTCAGTGGAAAATTTCAGATATAGGAAAGAAAGCTAATCTACCACAAATAGATAAGCTTCACAAAGAATTATTATTCGCAGAATGGAGAGCACAAATTAATCAATCAGAGAAAGCAATGACCAAGTCGTCCAAGAAATCAAATGAGATTATTTATTCTATATGTGATAAATTGTTTATAACATAACTTCTTAAAGAAAACACGTCTGATGTGTTTTCAGGAACAAGAGAAGTAGAAATAAAGTGGAGACAGAGAGAAGATACATAAGAGGAAATGATCAAAAAAGTTAATAAGTTTGATCAAGAAAATTATTGGAATTTTCTGATCAAACCTTACTATCAACATCAAACTCTTCAGTCTCTTACAGATTCGGCAAAAATATCTCAGTCAGTAATCTCAAATGCTATTTTCAAGGGATAGATTCGATCACGGATATCACAGCCAGCTCAGCTTAAAGCAATGCTAGATATTTTTCAACTTCATGATCGCACTCAGAAAGAAGGGCAGAATTCACAAAATCAGGATTGTTAGTTCAAAGTTCCAAGATTATTGTTTAAGTGAAGCTTTTAGAGAAAGGTTGTTTGAAACCTCCTTTACATTTTTGTAATAATTTAATTTTAGTTTGTAGTTAGTTTAGTATTTAAGCCCTTCTGTTTAGAGAAGGGTCCAAAATTTTATTGAGAACATTTGCAAAGAATGCTAAATTGTAAGTAAGTTTGTGGATGCCTTGATAAAATAATGGAACGCAACCTTTTCGGGTATATATCATTTTGTTGATCATTGTTGATGCACTTTTGTATTCTTTGAAAGACTTATTAGTAGAAGAGTTGAATGTGGCCTATTGATCATTGATCAGATGAACATAGTAGTACACATATGTTACTGTTATCATGTATGCTAATTCTATTTTTGAATATTAGTGATGAATCTAGCTTTCATGAATTATATATGAAATCAATTGTTTTTGTTTGAAATATAAGTTGCACTATTGTACGATATGAAGAAAGAAATTGGTTTGCTTTATATATGTTCATCAAATATATGCGATATGTTTCTCATTTTCTTTTGATTAACTATTTTTTCAAGAGAATCATCTTACAAAGTATTAATTCTATTAAATTTGTGATGATCTTAATCATCACAGATTGAATAGATATCATTCTATATCACATCAAATTAATATTATCCCGGATTAGATTAAATTAGAATTAATTCAAAGTTTTGCATTTTAGAATAAATTTGTTTTAGTTTTTAGTAATTCTTCATGCAAATCCTTTGAGAGTAACGCAACAATCAAAACAAAAACCCAACTCTGGGAAACTAATCCCATTATATCCAACTAGATCCACTATCCCAAACGGAAAAGGATCTGTCTTAAGGTTCGGAACAGGTGGTTATCCCCTTGTTGTTGCCACAGATTTCTAAGGCCTCAACAAGTCCTAGTAGGATAAGGAATGTCAAGTAGGTTAGCTGTCATTTTGTAATTACGTGAATGTTTTATGGTTATGCAAGGTGTCATTAGGAAAAAAATCGATGAATCTAGCTAGGAGGGAGGTCATCTCATGATGTAAAAAGTCTATTAAAGGCCATTGAGTCAAATTTTTCAAGGGTTGGAGATTTTTGGAAAAATTGCAGCTTATTGTAAATTGATTGTTTCAGCAATACAAAGATCTGTTACTTGACCAACCTGAGATTATGAATGAGTTTTTAGTGCTTTCCTATCTTATATATACTGTTTATCTATCTCATTTGCAGTGGTTTTCATTTATACTCAGAATTCATTATTCCAATGCTCTAAATTCCTTTATATATGAATTGACTATGTAGTTTTCCGTTTCATGTGTGTGTATCCTACTACTAAAAATTAGACCTGCCTTAGCTTCCATGTCAAGTGAACTCACTGAATCACTGAAATGTTGACTCCATAAGCCCAATGTTTACTTACTAATATTATTTTCAACCTATACTCATCGTAAACAAGATTTTTCCTAAATAGAGTTAGCCATCTACATATTTTTTCAATATCATTAACCCTTGAGAGAGCCATCTCAGACTGAGGAGGCTAAGCCTCATTCAAAAGATTGGTTTGAAACAGTTACATGAGGTTGTCGGATTAGCAGCCTATCAGGTGCAATTTTGTGACAACATTTTGGTGTGTCTTCTGGGAGTCTGAAGATATACATCTCCTGAAATTATGAAGCTGAACTCTTGAAGGTAGTAGGAGCTCGGAATCTGTTCAAGGCTGAAACTACCTTGGCGACTCCATTCTTGAAGAATTCAAAATTTCATAGATTCATGGTGATTCCACTAGACATGTGAAGAACTTAGATGTTTCCATTCTCATTTCAAATTATGCATGTATAGATTTTTAAGGAATTTATGGTTTCCCAAATCCTTTTCCCAAGGATGCATATTTTTTAAGGAATGGTCCAAAATTTAATGGAGAAGATTTGAGTTTGACCTTGAAGCATATATCAATTTTTTGTGAATTTACTGAGCTTCTTAAAGTCAACCATGAAGATGTTTGCATTATAATGTTCTATGATTCATTTCAAGGGAAATGTAAATAGTGGATTGAAAGCTTTCCTGTGAGATCTATTAAGTCATTTGTAGATTTTTGGCTTATGTTTTTGGAAGAATGGATAGACAAAACAGAGTTGGAGGTAGACTCTCCTTCAATTCAAGTTTTTAAACAATGGAATGAGGATCATACTAATGAAGAAGTAGTTGAAAATTTTTCTTTGTGTATGTCTTCTTATCTAAAATCATTTGAGTGCAAGTCAGAAGATAAGATTCAATTTTTAGATGAAGTTGCTAAGAACATTGAGAAAGACATTGAAGTTTTAGAAGGTCAAATTCAATCTTATAGGCTTCATGATCAATATCAGTCTTTTCAAAAAAAATTCATGCCAGAATACAAAGAGAGGGTGTTTCTACCTTTATCTTTTGAGATTAAGGAAGAAAACCTTGTTCTTGAAAATGAGTTTGAAAATGAGTTTGATAACACATATCTGAAATCTAATGTTGCTAAAGAAAACATATATGAGTTCTATGAAGCTACAGAATGTCTTGAGAATCATGAAACAGACTATGTATTCTATGATCCTATAGCTGACTACATGGGAGAGTTCTATAGCTCAAATTTTCAGTTATGTTTTCATTATGAAGATCAGATCCATTTTATGTTGCCTTGGTCATTTTAGTATCATGCTTACTTTTGGTTCAAGTGCAGTCAAGAGGTTCAAATATCAGATTAGATCAATGACTGGCTTCATTGGAAGTTTCATGTTGCTTGAAATAAAAATGGAGATTGTAGTTGTTAGGGTAGGTAGCAGTGTTTGAATAAGCTCAAAGTTGACTAAGCATCTTTTCAGTAGGTACAAAGTTGGCTTTTCAGTAGTAATCATTAATATTGAGCACGAGGAGAAGGCCATAAGAGCTTGGCGAAGTTTTCATAAATTTTAGATCTTTTATTTCCAGGAAGATCGACTGAACTGGAACTATAGGTTCTATTAGCCATCAATAAAATTTTGTCATAACTAATGATGGCTATAACAAGTCTTCCAACCTTCAAGAAACAAATCTGGAGCAAATCTATGAGTTCTTGAATCCTTGCTATGTCTCTTGTCCAAAATACCCATCGCACTGATGTTTTCACTTAAAAATCCTTCAAAGAAGCCCTGCTGATTCAAAAAGAAAACTGCCTTCAAAGCCATAATTCCCACCATTTCTCCATTTCAAAATATTCCCTTCATGTCACCCATTTTCCTCATTTTACCCTTTATTTCCCTCCTGAAATTTCCCTTTTTCCTTTATTATTCCTCCATTTCCTCAAGAAATCCCTTTAAAAACCTTGTAAATCTTCTTTTACTTGGTTTAAAACCCTTCTTTTACCCCATCAGAACCCCTCAAAACCCTTAAAAAACCTTCTTTTCAGCCTAATTCCACTCCTTTTAGAAATTCAGGTTCAAGCACCTTTCGGCTTAGCCCTAGCCCCTTTTCGTCATATAGCCTGGTCCTATGACCAAGCGCTAAGCCCCATCGGCTATCGCATATCGAAGCCTCCCTATTCCTCTTTACCCCGCTGATGTCGTACCCCTGATAGACATTCCACCGATGGAATCCTAACCGTCGATCTGCTTCCATCTGACGGTCTGTGCTCCATCGGCCATCGCAATCTTCCGTTCTACCTTCTTTACATAATGTGCATCCCGCCGAAATGATCCTGACCATCGATCCTCAAGATCCGACGGCTATTGGGGCTCCACCCTTTCTCAACCCCTCATCCACCATCTCCACCTCGGAATCAATCCTAATTGTTGATCATAATCGATCAATGGCCCGCACTTAACCTGATCCATTTCACCCCACTGATTAAAAACCTTTTGCTACAGACAAAAGGCTGAAATCACCGTCAGGACCCACCATCCTCCTCCCGTGTATCTTTTCTCCCCCCATGCTAAACATCCACTACAGATCTACAGCTCGCATATCAAACAGTCGACGCATTGTTTCGCGCCCATTCCACCCACACCATCGCAGCGTGCAATTTGAACACGAAATGGACATTTTTAGGGGTACATGCATCAACCCCTAAACCTTATCGTGTTCCCCCCTACCAATACCACTTACCGCCCAATCCTCACATGAAAACCATTCGCGGTTTTCCTGAAACAACCAATGCTTTCTTCGCACTAAAAACTCTGTTTTAAACCTTGGTTCTTTGCTCTTCGCCATAGAACCTCCTCGCTGCATGCACCCTCCTCCTCAATGCTCCTCTTGCCCCCACACAGCTTCCACAAGTAGTTTAAAACCACAACACGTGTTTTCATAATGTTTTTCATGTTTATTTGTAGGTTTTAATGGTGAGTCAATGTGCAGGCTTTGCCACAGTCAAGCAAAGTGACAAAGAGCCGAGGATGACGATCCTCGAAGGCTCAAAACAATGCAGAAAAGGGATAAGAAAGGGTTTATTCCACGTTTAAGGCGATGTGTCATGAGCATCGACCATTCATTCAAAACCCTCCAGCAGGGAAAGCCACCTGTACAGCAAAAAAATGGAAGAAACAGTGAAGATTAGTGAAGAGTATCAGAGAGATTAAAGTTTAAAGGTTAAGTCAAAAGCATGAAATATTAAAACACTTAAACCATGCAGATTATAGATAAAGACAGCATAATGAAATTATGAAGGAAAAAAGTGAGATCATGCATTAACACAGTTTAATGATGAAATTAAAGGAAAGATTAGGCTAAAGCAGCCTCGAACACATCAACACAAAGCAGTTATTCAATCAAAAATATCAACTGAATCATTTTGCCAATTCTTATTTGTAAATACAAACAAGCAGTTATTACACAAAAGAATATATTTTAAACTGTTAGAACGGTTATTGTAAAGATAGGGTACAGCCTTAAAAGTCAATCTTTTCCACCTATATTTATCTCAGAAATTAAGAAACATTTATTTAACAGAGAAGTAGCTGGAGATATTTTTACCTTATGCCCTGTGTGGTTTTCAAGGCTAGGAATGCATTTACTCTGTAATTAATAACATTTTGAACCCTAGAAGAGTTTCATCTCCTCATTTGCAACATAAATACTACATTGGAACTCATTGTAAACGTTGGATTTTGATGACTGATGCTAGAATAATACATAGTCCTTTGAAACTCTTGAAGAGAAATTAATGTCTTGGAACTCATGCAATGTCTAATTTGCTTGTTGATGTAGAAGGATTATTTTTAGGATCCATAGGCTTGGTTGATGGTGAAGTTTCCTTTTGTTTATGTTTTCTAGTTTTCCATTATGTTTTCCATCTTGCTATGTTGCAGTAGGACAAAGAATTTAGATTAAGAAATGTCTTCTAATGGCACCTTAAATCTGTTTTTCCTTCACTGCCTTAATGTTTTATTCTGCTAGGATAAATTAAAAAAATCATTTCTTGCTCTCTAACATGTTCTTAGCTTGTCCATTTCTTGAATAAATTAGATCAGTTAGCATCAATTATGATTTATGGTTAGCCCTGCATATTTTTGCTACAGAAATATTCCGTTCCTGGAATCATCTCTTTAAAGCAACTTTGTCTAGGCTTGTCAAAGAAGTCTGTTTAAAATCATGCTCTTTACCTTTACTTAGCTAAAATTGTTTTAAGGAAACCTTATAGCTGTAACTTTGGATGTTAGAGTTTTCTCTCCTTCTATGGTTATAGTTACTTGTGTATATTAAATTTTTTTCTGCTCTAGATGATAAAATCTCAGAAAGTTGGATAAGTTTCTTACCTTTCTAAGATTTTATCTAAATGTTTTTCCTGGTTAATTATCTATTTTCAGTTTGAAATCAAATGGATTAGGTTCTTCTTATGCCGTTGATTCTCTTTCTGTTCTTATCAATTTTCTAACTCCCTCAGTTTATAAGTATATATAAAGGATTCGGTTTCAACCCTTTATTAGTTTGTTGTTCTCAATCTTTGTGTCCATTTCATAAATCCTTCATAACCTTAAAAGATCCACCAACCAAGTAAAATTTCCCTGAAAATGCTCTTAAACCCCATTGATGAACTTATCTAGACCTTGTTAGACTCCATTGCCCAATGAATTAACAATCCTCCATGTTTCCTATCTAAAATCTATCAAAGTATCGTACCCAACCAAAAAAAAATAAAAATACCTTGCACTTAACATCTAGCCTAAAATCAACCCTAATAAATAAACAAGACATATATTTTCACACATTGAGAGATCCCTCTCCAAATCCAGGAAGGCTAGGTCCTTGGATTCCAAAGCTTGGTTTGATGTTACCCTTGTCAATTTGTATCTCAATCAATCTAGCAAATTACAAGGAGCTAACATAATGGCGATCATGGTGGGACCATCTGAGTAAATAATAGTCCGAAAATCTCTTATAGACTCATTAGTCCTTCAAAACAAAAAACTTAGAAAACCAAAACATTTCAGATTGGTTTTTTAAATAAACTGGTGGTGGACCATAAAACATTTTACCTTCAGAAAACCTAAAAATTTCCACCTGGCGACTCCATTGGCCTCCAGTAGGCCTATTACTTCACTAGTCCTTGCAAACTCCCTTGGGAATGCATTGAGAAAACCCAATCATGTTGTTGATGGACAACAAAGTTCAAATCTTCCACCTGGCGACTCCACAACCTCCAAAAGACCTAAAGACTCCACTGGTAGAGAACTCTAGACTGGTTGAAAAGATTCAGTGAACTTTTCTGATTTACAAACATGGATCCAAGGATACAAAGGAGATATGCTCCAATGAACAGAGATCATATCCCTGGATTCGCACACAAAATGCCTCAAATAGATTGGATGAAAAACCTGCCTATTTTTCAAGATGAAAAGTTTGAAGACTCCTTGTTACATCTCATCAAGTTTCATAAACATGTATGGAGGTTGAAAGATGAATGGCATGAGGACTGTCTTATGAAAATGTTCATGGCAACATTAGAAGGCAAGGCAAGAAATTGGTATGAATGGCTAGAGCCTAGCATCTTGTTTTCTTTAAAGGATTTCCACAAAGTTTTTTACAAACACTATATAGGGTATTTTCCATCTCTATCCTTAGCTGAAAATTGTTGTGATCAAATTGAAAATTTCATATAAAACCTTGAAAAATTTGATGAAAACTTAGGGAATTGGCATCCTGAAGATTTATTAGAAGAATTCCATTCATTTCATTCTCAAGGTAGCAATCATAACATCCTAAAGAAGTTAATAGAGGAAAACCCACAAGATCTCTCTGAAGGCACAAGTAATGATCCACCATATCTTCTAGGTGAGGCTCAAGAAAACACCTAGCCTAAAAATCAGCCTTTACAAGAAAAGGAGAATTGTTGTACTTCTATTCAAAAGAAAATAAAAATGCCTCCTCTTTTAACTGAAGATGAAATAAATCAGACACTAAACATACAGCCAGCCTCTAAATTTTCATGCAAACAAAGAATTTATATTCATTATCCTACCAATCCCATCTGCCATAAATCAGAAATTAAGATTATAGATCAATTCAAAGAAAGACAAACTAATAATCCAATATACTTGATTGGTGAGATTATTTATGCTAATTGTTAGTTCCAGTCTTCACAGCCTATCACCAGGGATCAACATGAGCTCTTACTATGTCTGGTTTTGTTAGATGTTTTGCACATGATGTTCAACAAAAAAAACATGTCACAAGTGTGTCCATTAGAAGAAGCTCAGAAAAATATTTCCAACGGTATATCACACTCCCGTAACTGGCTCCCGAATTAGAAGATATGATCAAAATGAATGAGTGATTCTTGGTTAAGCATGTTTTGAGGTCAGTTGCTGCACACAATGACAAGTTTAGTAAAAAAATCAGTTTGTGAAGTAATGGTAAGGAATTTTTCAAAATTGAAAGAGGTTTTTGTTCATCACATAGCAAGTAACGAAAACCTTCTTCAGTTTATGCACAGGTGCTACTATGTGGGAGATATAAAGTGATATTTGGAGCCTACATTAAAACAAAGCAAAATGTTCATATCTTTTACTGTTTTAGTCATTTTAGTGTGGAGCCATTTTACAACAGATAGAAAGTAATTATGAAAAACCCAAGGAGGTTTTTGTTAACCAAAAGCTATATAACAAAAAAATCTTTCATTTTATTCACAGGTTTCACGAATTGGGATATGTGACTAGAACTCTACAGCTCATTTTCAAAGATTTGAAATTTTAATTATTTTCGGTTTTAGAGATGATTTTGTGGAACATATTGCGAGCAACTGGAAATGAATTTTCCAAATTTGAGAGATTTTTTTACCAAAAATGACCTTATATACAAAAACTTCTTTCAGTTTTGTAACAGGTGCTATGGTTTAGGAGATACGAGTTCATCTTCAACACCTATTTTCAGAAATTCGGCCCAAGTTTAATGTAACTGGTTCTATTTTTAAGAAAATGGTTGAGCTCAATTCCCTTAGTACAAGGATGAGAAAATGTATATATTTTATTAATTTCATAGTTTATGGGTTGGATTTTGGCAGAGGGTTGGACATTTGGGATTGCTTGGCACTTCATTGTACATTTCATCTCTGCACTTTTGGCAAAGGAATAGACCAGGGTTTGCAGCACTTTTTGGGATCCATGTGGCTCTGTGTTTTGATGGTGTTTTTCTCTATGTAATTGTAAGTTCACTGATGTTTATGTGTATCATTTTCCATTCTGTTTTCTTCTTGAATTAAACAAATCAATGTTAAAGGTGGAATTCATTAGCTTGCTCTGCTCTGCCTTTAGTTTTGTTTAATTTTTCATGTTTTCATCTGTTTGAGGAGGACTCTTGAGACCCTCTTGCCCTCTTCAGCTCCTCACCAGTCTGATCCATCCATTAATTCAATCTAAAGCATCAAAACAATTTCCTTCCTTGCCCCAATCGAAACTCTGCAAAAACTAGGCCTAATCCCCGCACCCAAAACTGCCTTTCCCTTTGATCCAACAAAAACCCTCAAAATCAAAATCAAACTCCTTTACTTATATACCTAGCCTAAAATTAGCTTTAATTTCAATTCATCTCAAGCCCTTTTGATTATTTTTGCTGAGATTGACCCGGAGAGAGCCCTCTCCTGTTTTGGTAGGGCTAGCTACTAGACTGACCGTGGTTTGATGTTACCCTGAACTCTGCCTTCCTTCAGCCTGAGGTAGATTTAGGTGATAACATAGTGGCAAACATACTGGGGACAAATGGTTTTCTTGTTAGTGTTATTTGTTTTATAAGCTACAGACGAAGCCTGAAGTTATGCCAGGTAGCCTTCAAAAAACTATTGCTTTGCATTAGCGAAAGTAGATAAACGCTGCTTCAATCAATCTCCGGTCTAGTTTGTAAACGTAACATCTGACTTACAAATTTCCCCAGTACATGTATCAAATTAGATCTGATTGCTGATGGTGGACAGCATTCAGACACATATGAAGGCTGAAACATTCGCTTGGCGACTCCAACTCAATCCAGAGATTCCAGTGCTCACTAATCCATTCATGCATTAAAATAAAATGGTAGGGTATGTGGCAAACCCTACGCTTTGTGAAGTTTTAAAAGAAGTTAGAGATCAGTTAGTGGATATTGAAATTGATGAAGTATTTTTCATTGCCGTGCTTCGATGTTTGAGATCTCCAAAGTTTCCTCCTAAGGATAAAATTGGTTTCTTTGAGTTAGTTGTTGAAAAATTTGAGAAGGAGATTCAATATTTAAATGATCAGATCCAATCATATGAATTTTGAGATCCCAAAAAGTTTTTGGAAACTCTCCCTCCTTCAAAAAAAGAAACAATAGAGCTGCTTGTGGATATTTGCATTGATAGTTTGCAACTGGAAGCATGTACTGAGGAGTTGGGGCAGCAAATAGAGTCTGTTTTTTTCGATCCTATTGCAACGTACATGGAATTTTTTTTCAGTTTGAATGATAGATCTAATTGTATTTTACATAACCAAACTCGTTATGTGCATGTATGGTTGTCAACATTTACATTTGTGTCCTGGTTAAAGCACTTTCAAGCAGCATCCTTGTCACAGTTACTTGATTGGTTGGTTTGGCATTACAACATTACTTGATCTATCAATTTTTCTGCAAATTAGGGTAGGTTTGTGCATAAATAAGCTGCCCAAGGCAGCATGTCAGCTTCTGGTATTGGTTTATGTACAGGTTGCAATATGTATATGTTTTTGGATTGATATGAGTTGTTTTGGGTTTGAAGTTGTTTGACCATCCATAGCCTAATGGATGAAGGCACTACTTTCTTTCCCAGAGATATGTAGTTCTTGACACCTCCAAGGAGCTACCATCCCCATTGGAGCCGATGTTAGTTCCAGTCTTCACAACCTGTCACCAGGGATCAACATGAGCTCTTACTATGTCTGGTTTTGTTAGATGTTTTGTACATGATGTTCAGCACAAAACATGTCACAAGTGTGTCCATCATAAGAAGCTCAAAAAAATATTTCCAACGGTATATCACACTCCCGTAACTGGCTCCCGGATTAGAAGATATGATCAAAATGAATGAGTGATTCTTGGTTATGCATGTTTTGAGGTCAGTTCCTGCACACAATGACAAGTTTAGTACAAAATCAGTTTGTGAAATAATGGTAAGGAATTTTTCAAAAGTGAAAGAGGTTTTTGTTCACCACATATCAAATAACAAAAACCTCCTTCATTTTATGCACAGGTGCTACTATGTGTGAGATATACAGTGATATTTTGAGCCTACATTAAAACAAAGCAAAATTTTCATATTTTTTACTGTTTTAGTCATTTTAGTGCGGAGCCATTTTACAACAGATGGAAAGTAATTATGCAAAACCCAAGGAGGTTTTTGTTAAACACAAGCTATGTAAAAAAAACCTCTTTTATTTTATTCACAAGTGTCATGAATTGGGATATGTGACTAGATCTCTACAACTCATTTTCACAGATTTGAACTTTTAATGATTTTATGTTTTAGAGATGATTTTGTGGAACCGATTTCGAGCAACTGGAAATGAATTTTCCAAATTTGAGAGAGGGTTTTCTCCAAAATGACTTTATCTACAAAAAAATCTTTCAGTTTTGTAACAGGTTATATTTTTTAGGAGATATGAGTTCATCTTCAACACCTATTTTCAGAAATTCGACCCAAGTTTAATGTAACTGGTTCTATTTTTAAGAAAATGGTTGAGCTCAATTCCCTTAGTAAAAGGATGAGAAAATGTATATATTTTATGAATTTCATAGTGTAGGGGTTTGATTTTGGTAGAGGGTTGGACATTTGGGATTGCTTGGCACTTCATTGTACATTTCATCTCTGCACTTTTGGCAAAGGAATAGACCAGGGTTTGCAGCACTTTTTGGGATCCATGTGGCTCTGTGTTTTGATGGTGCTTTTCTCTATGTAATTTTAAGTTCACTAATGTTTATGTGTATCATTTTACCTTCTCTTTTCTTCTTGAATTAAACAAATCCGTGTTAAAGGTGGAATTCATTAGCTTGCTCTGCTCTGCCTTTAGTTTTGTTTAATTTTTCATGTTTTCATCTGTTTGAGGAGGAATCTTGAGACCCTCTTGCCCTCTTCATCTCCTCACCAGTATAATCCATCCATTCATTCAATCTAAAGCATCAAAACAATTTCCTTCCTTTCCCCAATCAGAACTCTGCAAAAACTAGGCCTAATCCCCGCACCCAAAACTGCCTTTCCCTTTGATCCAACAAAAACCTTCAAAATCAAAATCAAACTCCTTTAATTATATACCTAGCCTAAAATTAGCTTTAATTTCAAGTCATCTCAAGCCCTTTTGATTATTTTTGCTGAGATTGACCTGGAGAGAGCCCTCTCCTATTCTGGTAGGGCTAGCTACCAGACTGAGCATGGTTTGATGTTACCCTGAACTCTGCCTTCCTTCATCCTGAGGTAGATTTAGGCAATAACACTAATGATTCTCCAAATTTTGATCAATATGATGATGATGATGTTATCCAAATAGAAGTTAATCATTTATAGAAATTAGTAGTTGAGTTCTGGGATAAAGTTCACCATCATCAGCTTGAAAGTAGCAGTCAGCCAATACAGTCCACCAGAAATAGCTTTCATATAATTGGAAATCAGCAATCTTTCATTTTTGACGTTAAGGGTGAAAAGGATGAGGAACTTCTTGATAAAATTGAAAATGAGAGCCTTCATCCTAAAAGGGTTGAGGTAATTAGTTGGATCCTAGAATACTCCTTATATCCAGATTTACAAACACCAAGTTCCATTGAAGTTACAAATGAAGGCATAGAGGTTGGTAATCACTTAAGAGTTGGTGCACTACCTTCTTGGGAAGATTTATTATTAAAGAGTGCTCCTCATCATCAATATGATGACTTGATAGAACATAACATTGCAATATATGATGAGTCAGCCAGTTCAGATGATCTTGAAAGAGAGGAAGAGTTTCTTTCCCAAAAGAGTCCTAAGTTCAACCAAGTAGAGGAAGAAGAAATCTTGGATCAAGCTCATTTTCTAGATCCTCACATTCAATTATTATTTCAAGATCTCATTGTTGGTTTATTAGAGAAATGTGAAGGAGGAGAAAAATATGCCAAGAGTAGCTTGATGCAAGGTTTAAAGGAGAGTTTAGACATTACTGTTCAGACACAAGTAAAGTGGAGATGGACTTGTAATTTTTGTAGTGCACTCAAAGAGCTAAACCAAGGTCCCTTATGGAATCATCTGCTTGATTAGATGTATTGGAAAAGAGAATTAACCAACTAAATATGTAAATTCCAAATTAGATTAGGTTAGATAGGAATGCAAATAAGCTCACCCTTTGAGCATTAGCTAGTTTTTAATTTTTTTGAAAGAAATATGAAAAATAAAAAAAACACTAGAAAAATAGAAAAAGAGGGCAGATAAAAGAAAAGGGACAGCCCCATACCAAAAAAGAGAAAAATCTAAAAGTGTGCAAGTCAAAATGCCATTGCTTGAAAACATTTCTATTTAGTCATACAGCCTAATGATGACTAGATAGATTTCAATTTACTGTTGATAGGTTAGTGAAGAAGATTTGCCAAACTATTTAATCTTTGATTATCAGTAGAATAGATTAAGATAGAGGAAAATGGTTCAAACATGCTCAAAATTTGAACCAAGACATAAAAAGAAAGAAGATGGCTCTAAATAGATCAAAATTTGAGCCAAGAATAAAAGAAGGAGATTCATAATTTTCAGATCTTAAGCCTTCACAATTTTTTTTTAATTTTTTGCAAATAAAGTCTATGTGCAGTTTTTACATACAGCCATAGACACCATAGCATATCAGATAGTTCAATCCTAATTTTACTATGTTTTAAATTTCCATTTTAGAAAATAGAGAATGCAAATCTGTCAAACAACTTAATCTTGACAGATAGTAGCTTCGGTAGAGAATTGTTGAGTTCAATTTTTTAATCTGAACTCATGGAAGTTATAAGGGTAGCAATAGATCAATTTTTCCTGTTTTTGAAAAAGAATAAAATGTTGATGTTAAAGGTTTGCAAGTCCAAGTGCATCTTATGAAGAAAAAATATTAGTAAGGTAGGAAGTGTAGGTAGTTGTCTGGGAAGAAATTGATTTGTTTTGATGCAAATACCAATCATCTTTTTAAGCACAATGATCAAAGAAGAAAGAGGTTGTCAAAGTGTAGCAAAATACAAATGCACTGGTCTACTTTCTAGAGATTTATCTTTGAGGTTCTTGACACCTCCAAGGAGCTGCCCTCCCAAAGTGGAGCCACTGTTAGCCATCAATAAAATTTTGTCATAACTAATGATGGCTATAACAAGTCTTCTAGCCTTCAAAAAAAAAATTTGGAGAAAATCTGTGAGTTCTTGAAGCCTTGCTGTGTCTCTTGTCCAAAAGACCCATCTCACTGATGTTTTCACTTAAAAATCCTTCAAAGAAGCCCTGTTGATTGAAAAAGAAAACTGCCTTCAAAGCCATAATTACCAACATTTCTCCATATCAAAATGTTCCCTTCATGTCACCCATTTTCCTCATTTTACCCTTTATTTCCCTCCTAATATTTCCTTTATTATTCCTCAATTTCCTCAAGAAATCCCTTTAAAAACCTTGTAAATCTTCTTTTACTTGGTTTAAAACCCTTCTTTTACCCCATCGGAACCCCTCAAAACCCTTAAAAACCCTTCATTTCAGCCTAATTCTACTCCTTTTAGACATTTAGGCTCAACCACCTTTCGGCTTAGCCCTAACCCCTTTTTGTCATATAGCCTGGTCGTGTGACCAAGCACTAAGCCCCATCGGCTATCGCATATCACAGCCTCCTGATTCCGCTTTACCCCACTGATGTCGCACCCCTAATAGACATTTCGCCGATGGAATCGTAACCATCAATCTGCTTCCATCCGACGGTCCACGCTCCATCGGCCATCACAATCTTCCATCCCGCCTTCCCTTCTCTCTGCAATGTGCATCTCGCCAAAAAGATCCTGACCATCGATCCTCAAGATCCGATGGCTATTGGGGCTCCACCTTTTCTCGACCCCTCATCCACCATCTTCTGCCCAGAATCAATCCTAACCATTGATCATAATCAATCAACGACCCACACTTAACCTGATCCATTTCACCCTGCTGATTAAAAACCTTTCACTGCACGACAAAGGCTGACGTCACTGTCAGGACCCACCAACCTCCTCCCATGCATCTTTTCCTCCCCCGCGCTAAACATCCACCGTAGATCTGCAGCTCATAGATAGAACGGTCGATGCATCGTTTCGTGCCCATTCGACCCACACCCCCGCAACATGAAATTTCAACATGAAATGGGCGGTTTTAGGGGGACATGCGTCAACCCCTAAACCTTAACGTGTTCCCCCCTGCCAATACCACTTACCACCTGGGCCTCACACGAAAACCACTTGCGGTTTTCCCGAAACCACCAATGCTTTCTTCGCGCTAAAAACTCTATTTTAAACTTTGGTTCTTTGATATTCTCCATAGAACCTCCTCGCTACATGCACCCTCCTCCACACTGCTCCTCCTACCCCCACACAGCTTCCACAAGCAGTTTAAAACCACAACGTAGGTTTTCATAATGTTTTTAATGTTTATTTGTAGGTTTTAATGGTGGGTTAATGTACAGGCTCTCCCATAGTCAAGCAAAGTGACAAAGAGCCGAGGATGACGATCCTTGAAGGCTCAAAACAATGCAGAAAAAGGATAAGAAAGGGTTTATTCCACTTTTAAGGCAATCTATCATGAGCATCGACCATTCATTCAAAACCCTACAGTGCAGAAAGCCACCTGTACACCAGCATAATAGAAGAAACAGTGAAGATTAGTGAAGAGTATCAGAGAGATTAAAGTTTAAAGGTTAAGTCAAAAGCATGAAAGATTAAAAGACTTAAACCATGCAGATTATAGATAAAGATAGCATAATGAAATTATGAAGGAAAAAAGTGAGATCAAGACTCAAGACAATTTAATGATGAAATTAAAGGAAAGATTAGGCTAAAGCAACGTCGAACACGTCAACATAGAGAAATTATTCAATCAGAAATATCAACTGACTCCTTTGGCCAATTCTTATCTGTAAATACAAACAAGCAGTTATTACACAAAATAATATATTTTAAACTATTAGAACAATTATTGTAAAGATAGGGTAGAGCCTTAAAATTCAATCTTTTCCACCTATCTTTATCTCAGAAATTAAGAAAAAGTTATTTAACAGAGAAGTAGCTGCAGATATTCTTACTTTATGCCCTGCGTGGTTTTCAAGGCTAGGAATGCATTTAATCTGTAATTAATAACATTTTGAACCCTAGAAGAGTTTCACCTCCTCATTTGCAGCATAAATACTGCATTGGAACTCATTGTAAACATTGGATTTTGATGACTGATGCTGGAGTAATACATAGTCCTTTGAAGCTCTTGAAGAGAAATTGATGTCTTGGAACTCATGCATGATTTGATTTGCTTGTTGATGGAGAAGGATTGTTTGCAGGATCCATAGGCTTGGTTGATGGTGAATTTTTCTTTTTTTTAAGTTTTCTAGTTTTCCATTATGTTTTCCATCTTGCTATGTTACAGTAGGACAAAGAATTTAGATTAAGAAATGTTTTCTAATGGCACATTAAATCTATTTTTCCTTCACTGCCTTAATGTTTTCTTCTACTAAGATACATTAGAGAAATCATTTCTTGCTCTCTAAAAATTTCTTATCTCATCCATTTCTTGAATAAATTAGATCAGTTAGCATCAATTATGATTTATGGTTAGCCCTGCATATTTTTTCCACTGAAATATTCCATTCTTGGAATCATCTCTTTAAAGAAGCTTTGTCTAGGTTTGTCAAAGAAGCCTGTTTAAAATCATGCTCTTTGCCTCTACTTAGCTAAAATTGTTTTAAGGAAACCTTATAGTTGTAACTTGGGATGTTAGAGTTTTCTCTCCTTCTATGGTTATAGTTAGTTGTGTATCTTAAATGTTTTTCTACTATAAATGATAAAAGCTCTGAAAGTTGGATAAGTTTCTTACCTTTCTAAGTTTTTATCTGAATGTTTGTCTTGGTTAATTATCTGTTTTCAATATGAAATCAAATGGATTAGGTTCTGCTTATGCCTTTGATTCTCTTGCTATTCTTATCAATTTTCTAACTCCCTCAGTTTACAATTATATAAAGGATTCAGTTTCAGCCCTTTATTTGTTTGTTGTTCTCAATCTTTATCTCCATTTCATAAATCCTTCATAACCTTAAAATATCCACCAACCAGGTAAACTTGCCCTGCAAATGCTCTTAAACACCATTGACGAACTTATCTAGACCTTGTTAGACTCCATTTCCCAATGGCTTAACAATATTCCATGTTTCCTATCTAAAATCTATCAAAGTATCATACCCAACCAAAAAACAATCAAAATACCTTGCACTTAACATCTAGCCTAAAATAAACCCTAATCAGTAAACAAGACATATCTTTGCACACATTGAGAGATCCCTCTCCGAATCTAGGAAGGCTAGGTCCTGGGATTCCAAAGCTTGGTTTGATGTTACCCTTGTCAATTTGTATCTCAATTAATCTAGCAAATTACGAGGAGCTAACAGGTTCTTTGGTGTACCACAGGGGCACACGATCCCAAGTGGAGCCACTGTTATCACTCATAAAAATGAAGCATAATTTGACAAAATCCTTGAGGTTCATGTGTGAAAGGTAGGGTCATAGAATTCATTTTTTATTACTTGGTCAAGGAAATTTTCATATTTTTCTTATTTAGCCTTCCTAAGGTATAAACTCACCCTCATTCAAATCCCCTCATGTCACATTAATCATAACTTTCTGACATTTTTCATTTCCCAATATTAAAACTCTGAAAAGGTCATTTTAGCAAGGATCCTACTTTTTTAGCGAATTCAGTGTAAAATAGGCAGAAAACTCGACGAAACTGCAGAAAGTTTCGTAGTGAAATATGAAGCATTTCTCTATTTTCTGACTTTGAGCAATCATCTTCAAAGGCGGTTTTTGGGAAAAAAAAATGTATTTTAAGAAACTGAGAGAGGTTATTTTCAGGAACATATTCAATAACAATAACCTATCTCACTTGTCTTACAGATGTTATCAGTTGGGAGATACAAGGACATCTTTGAAGCCCTATTTTTAGAAAACAGAGTTTTCCTGTTTTAAACATGTTTTCCAAATGCATATTTTGGACAGCTGGAGATGGTTTTCAAAACACCAAGAGAGGATTTTATTCAAAACATTCTTATTGAAAAAAACCTCCTCTATTTTTGAAAAATACAGCATGGATTCAGAGATATAATCTCTGTTCTTAGACCTATTTTTCAGAAAAAACAGGAACAATCTGCAAGGATGTCTTAAATATGAAAGGTGAGATTGACACCTCAAAAATCTTAGTTTGAATTGATTTATTATTTTAAAGGTTAATGTCATGTTTGAAACAATTTTTTTACAGTTGGAAGACACATTTTGCAAGTTATACAAAAATATGGAATTTTAGCACTTTTCAGTAGTTTCGTAGCATGCCTAGGCTTGAAGAACAACAAAACGCTACGAAACTACTGTAGCTTTTCTTCTTGATTTTTGATCTAGTTTTTGTAGTTTTAAAGAGGTGAAATTGGTGTGGGAGATGTGTCTAAGCATGACGAAGACCATGCAAAAGGAAATAATAAATTTTTTTGAAGGTAAGTGGCATTTTTGAAGCGCTACGAAAGTATGCTACGAAACTACCTTACTTTCATAGCATACTGTGTGGAAGAATTTTAAGCAGATTTTTGAGAATTTATGGATAAATAGGTATTATAGAAGTATTAGAGGAGCATAAAAAAATTCATTCATCACTTAAATACCATGAAATGAAGATAAATTAGCAGTCACAGCATTCGTGGAAGAATAAGACCATTTTGCCTAAAAAACAGGGTTTTGTTTCCAGTTTTAGAGGAGGTCAGTTAAATGTTCATGTAGTGATGAGTTCCATCACCCCAATTCGAACATGTGAAAGCATAATTTTCAAATATGTAATTTCTTTAGAGGATAAGGTTGTTAAATGTAATAATAAGCAGTTTGAGTCCTAGTAGGATAAGGACTATCAAGTAGGTTAGCTGTCATTTTGTAATTAAGTGGATGTTTTATGGTTATGCAAGGTGTCATTAGGAAAAAATTTGATGAATCTATCTAGGAGGTAGATCATCTCATGATGTAACAAGTCTATTAAAGGCCATTGAGTCGAATTTTTCAAGGGTTGGATATTTTTGGCAAAATTGCAGCTTATTGTAAATTGATTGTTTCAGCAATACAAAGATATGTTACTTGACCAACCTGAGATTTTGATTGAGTTTTTAGTGCTTTCCTATCTTATCTATACCTTTTATGTATCTCATTTGTAGTGATTTTCATTTATAATACTTAGAATTCATTATTTCAATTCTCTAACTTCCTTTATCTATGAATTGAATGTGTAGTTTCCTGTTTCATGTGTGCATGTCCTACTAGTAAAAAATTAGACCTGCCTCAGCTTCCATGTCAAGTGAACTCACTGAATCACTGAAATGTTGACTCCATAAGCCCAATGTTTACTTACTAATCTAAAATGGAACTATTTGTATTGCTATGCAAAGTATCCATTCTGATATAATTTAGTGTGCAAAGTGTTCTCCATGACTTGCAGGTTAAAAAAAATAGTTTTGGTAATGTTTATGAGTTTTATGTGTGAGGATTTGTTAATTAAATTTACTGTTTAACATATTACAACAGAAATACATAGCAATTAAAATTCACCATGATATAACACAACAAATTGTTGAGGTAGTTCACCCCTCTTGGGCCACATCTGCTGGTCCAAGGCTCCCCAATGGCATGTTCTTTCTCTATTAATTTTCTCAAAATGGTTACACAGTTAAAAATACACCTAAACAGGCAAAAAAAACTATAAAATTGACTTCAGAAGATAGAAAATATCTAGAAATGGCTTTTGTTTCACCTTAAACAGTGAATTACAACCCAATACAGTGCCTTCTCCATGATGGCCCTGATGGGTCCTTCCTCTTCCTTGAAGAAAAATCTACTATAGATCACCTCTATTCACTCTGAAACCTATTCCAAACTCTTCCAAATGCTCAAGAAACCCAAAATTGACTAAAATTTCATCTTGTTTGGTCGAAAATTGAGAGAGTTATGACTTTTGCAAAACAAAATGCCCAATGTCTCCCAAAAACCCCACTAAAAGTGGGAGAACTCCAGTTAACTTGACTAAAATGGCAGAATCTGCTTAACTGTTGAAACCATGGGCTAAATTGGTGGAGGGAATAAATTTCATGGTTAGTTTTTGGCACGTTAACATGCGAGAAAGCCACTAACTGTCAACTGGTAGCGGATAAGTATTAGTTCACGCCCATGGTCACAACGTGGAGGTCCTATGCAAGGGGGCTAGCCCTGTGGGGCTTATCCCTTTTATTCCACTGGTTCAATATTTTAAGCGCCAGGTTCCAAGGGTTCAGTCATGTCGCGATGGGGCTGGCTCCTGAGGGGGCTGGTCCCCAATTTTCTCTGCTCGTTACACACGCCAACCCGAAAACTGTTTAAACTCCACCCGAATGTACAACTAATGCCCACAACATGCCGGTTGGGTCACCCTACCCAAGTAGTCGGGTCGAGGGTTCAAGACCCTTAACCACCAAAAAATTGTATAAGCCTTTTCACCCAATGGCCTGAGGCCACATGGCAGCTTCCGGGCAGGCCATGCGGCGCCCACTGATAGGCCCACAAATATGAATAAAAATCAACTTTTCCCATATAATTTTTTTATAAAAATATGCATAATCAATTAAGTCAAAAAATCCTATTTTGGAGTTCACTAGATGATTTCAAACCTCAGTAAATTTCACATACGACCTCGGTTTTGAGAACCATTCACGACGCCAGAATCACAGCGATGAGACCTTTCCAGTCATACAGATTGAAACCATTTCTGATAACTTCCATTTTTGAGCAATTTTTTAACTTGGACATGATCTCCTGATCACACCTCCCCATTGGGAAGCTTTTAAACCCCAAAAGCCTTCAATTACCTGTTCAGAAGATGAGGGTACAAACCCGTCACATTTTCCACCTCCATCCATTTTTCCTTGGTTTGCTGCCTTTTAGACCAATCCAAAGATCTTTGAAGTGTGTGTCCTCCTGTCAAGGATAGCATCCTCTTTCAGCTCATCCAAATATTCTGGCGAGAAATCTTCTATGGATGGTAGCTAAATGTCACTTTCATGATCAACAATTAAAGGAGGTTCATACAAACATAAATTTTCCACATTCACAATGGAATACATTTGAATATATGAAGGAAAATCTAGTTGAAAAGCATTACTTCCAACTTTTTTAAGAATCTTGAATTGATCATAACGAATAGGCTTTATCTTTTTACCTTCTCCTTTCATTCTTTCCTTACTAATATGCAGCCATACCTCATCTCCTTCTTGAAACTTATGATCAATTTTGTGTTTGTCATGCCTCTCCTTGTACTTTCCTTGACTTTTTTCAACTTGTTCTTGAACCTGCTAATGTATTAGCTGAATTCTTTCAATGAACATGCGAGATTTGTCAATGTCACTATGCCCATCAATGGCAACATCCTTCTCAAGAATGAAATCTAAAGGTGACTTAGGCAAATACCCAAAATAATCGTCAAAAGGTGAAGTATTTATAGAAGAGTGCTTGGCCTGGTTCTAAGCATGCTGAATGTAATGCAAGTGCTTATCCCAAAGCTTTGGATGCTTGCTACAATAACCTCTCAAACAATGTACAATGGTTCAATTCACTACCTCTATTTGGCCATCTGTTTGCAGATGGAAAGCAATACTCTTCTTCAACTTGGTGTCCATCATCTTCCATAAATTGGACCAAAAATTCCCAACAAATATAGAATCCCTGACACTAAAAATAGAAGTAGGCAAGCCATAATGAACCCATACATGTTGAAAATATAAATCAGCAGTTTTTTTAGTAGTTATAGATTTCTTACATGGCATAAGGATACACATCTTGTTGAATCTATCAACTACTACATGAAGATAACCATGCTACTTTCTAGACAATGGTAGACCTCCAAAAAAATCTATAGAAACACTTTCCCATGGTCTAGAAGGTACCAGTAATGGCATATATAAACCAAGCATCCTATTGCTAGGCTTGCTTGTAGCACATAATGAACAACCTGTAATGAAACGTGAAACACTTTCTACCATGCGAGGCCAATAAAAATACCTCTGTAAATGTGCCACCATTTTTCTTACCCTGAAATGTCCAGCAATAAGAGAAGAATGATCTTCTCTCATGACACTTAGTCTCTCTCCCTGTGTTATACATAACTTTCCCATATGAAACAACAAATTATTATGCAATTGATAATTATTCTCCTCAACATGATTCCCTTCACTCAAGTTAGCATACACATCCTTAAAATCAAGATCTGATGCATACTATTCTATGTAACTCTCATGTACAATAAAATCATTCTTAAGTAAAGTAGTAGCACTAATAATAGGCCTTGAAAGCATATCAGCAACTTTATTGAAAATACCTTTCTTGTACCTTATTACCAAGTTAAATTTTTGTAGGAAACCCATCCATCTAAAATGTTGTGACTGCTGCAATTTACTTTGCGACTGCAAGTACTGTAAAGGTTGATGGTCGGTATAAAAAAGTGTCTCTTTGCCCATCAAATAATGTTTCTACTTTTTGGCACTTTGTACCAACACATAAAACTCCTTATCATATGTAGGATAATTTGCAACAACAACATTAAATGTATCAGAATGAAATGTGATAGGCTTACCATGCTATAAGAGAACTGCACCCATGGCGTAATCACTAGCATCGGTCTGAATCTCTAATGGTTGTCTCAAGTTCGGTAATGCAAGGAATAGAGCTGAAATTATCTTCTCTTTCAAAGATTTGAAATCTTTCTGTTGCTTGCCTCCCCATTGGAAAGCACGCTTCACACTTTTCACTGCATGCATAGGAGCTTCTATGGCAGAGAAATTAGAAATAAACTTCCTCGAATACTGAGTTGAACCCAAAAAACTTCTTACCTATGTAATGGATTTGGGAGTAGGCCAATTCACAATGGCTTCTACTTTAGAAGGATCAATTCTGAAAGAACCTACTCCTACTATGTGTCCCAAATAAACCAAAGAAGTCTTTCCAAATTCACACTTTGACATTTTAAGAAACAACTGATTTTTCTTCAAAATATCAAGTACTTTCTTAACATGCATGACATGCTCTTCTCTAGTCTTGCTAAAAATTAAGATTTGATCTAAGAAGACAATAAATAAATCATCAAGAAAAGGACGTAATACATCATCCATTACTCGCATGAAAGTTGCAGGTGCGTTGCATAAACCAAACGGCATAACAAGCCACTCAAAAAGTCCCTGTTTGGTTTTAAATGTTGTCTTCCAAATGTCACTTTCTGCAATTCTAACTTGATGATAACCACTACACAAGTCTAACTTAGTGAAAAATTTAGCATCTTTATGCTGATCTAACAATTCATCTATCCTTGGGAGTGGGTAACGATTCTTTACTGTGATTTTGTTCAGTTCCCTGAAGTCCACACACATACGCCAAGTTCCATATTTCTTCTAAATCAACACTATCAGTGACCCACATGGAAAAGTTCTTGGTATTATGAAACCTTTTTCCAAGAAGTCCTTAATCTACCTCTTTATTTCAGCATTCTCCATGATAGACATGCAATACATGCCTATGTTAGGAAGAGGACAATCTTGTTGCAACTGTATTTCATGTTGAATCTCCCTTTTAGGAGGCAAACCTGTCGGTCCCTAAAACACCTCATTATGTGCATCAACTACATCATATAAATATGATTTTAATTTGGAATCACAATTTTCAAATGACTCATGATTCACATAAACCTTAGGCTTAACCATACAAAGTACAAAACTCTTACTAGAATTCACTAGCCTTTGTACCTGTCCCGCATTTACCATCGCTATATTTGTATTTTTGCAATGTGATCTGACAATAAACTCCTTGCCATATTTAAAAATATGATACTTATTTTCATGGCGATGGAATATCGCTTTCCTATCAAATAAGTAAGGACTTCCCAAAACAATTCCTGATATATCAAGCGACACTACATCAAGTTCAACTGTGTCAATAAAGTGTGCAGTAATTGAAAAAAGCAATATGAAATTCCTTGAGACTTGTAAGTTTTCATCCTTTCATATCCAACCAGGTGGATATGGATTTGTATGTGGAATGGTCTCAAGTTTTAGCTGTTTGACCAAGTCTTCTGATATGATATTTTCTTGTGACCCACTATCAAACAGTGTGTCAATTTTTGTATGTTTTGAGATTACCCTCACATGGAACAATTCAATTCTTTCTTCTTCATTTGGAGCTTGTACATGACAGTTTGAGGTACTAGTGCTTGGCTTAGTTTCAATTTCTTTACCCTTCATAATCTTCAAACCCATGGCTGTAATTTTGGTTTCTTCACTCGAATCATCACCTGATTCTTGTTGTGTAGTTGTAGTAGCTGCAATTTTCTTCTTTCCTTTGTTTTTGTTAAACTGAGTTATTTTTTCAGGGTGAAGTTTCCAACAGTTTTTCTCTTCATGGCCTTCTCTTGAACATTGTTTACATATCACTTTCTCACCCTCTTTTTTGACAGATGCATTCTTTTTTCCTTTTCCCTTAGAGATTTTATCTTTGTTTTTCCCCTTAAAAGGCTTGTTTCTACCCTCATCAAAAGTATGTTTCCCTCTAGCCTCTAAATGCGTGGCTTGTACACAAACCTTGTCTAGAATAGTAGGATTGAACATAAGGATAGTATGTCTAAGGTAGCTGTGCAAACCACCTATATATTTCAGAAAAGTATCTTGACTTTGTAGGTCTACCCCTAATAAGAGTGCTCTTCTCCTAAACTCTTGGGTATAGTCTTGTACATTTTTTCCCTTAAGTTGTCTGAAGTTTTTCCAGTTCATGATAGCCTTTTGTAAATGAGCTAATGGATAAAATTTCTTTTTAATTGCAGTAAAAAATTCAGCCCATGATAAAGTGATCTTACCATGTTTTTTAATCTCTTCCTTGGTTTTAGCTTCCCACCATACCAACGCTGCTCCATCCATTCTCAAAGAGGCTAACTGAATCTTGGTGTCATCATCATGAAGGGTTTGTATCCTCAAGTAAACCTCCAACTGCCTTATCCAATTGTCAAGTTTCTCTGCATTGACTTCACCATTAAACATAGGAAACTCAAACTTAACATCAAGCTTTAAAAATGAACTTTTACCAGTGTTCTTAGACTTGTGAGATTGGTTCACTGAAGTTGAGGATGATGATGTAGATGAAGAGGATGAAGATGGGGATGGTGGATCACCATTTCCTCCATGTCCTTTATTTGACTTATCATCACTTTTCTTTCCTCTTGAAGATCCCTCTCCTTCCTTCTGATGTTTAGACCCTTCTCTTACAATCCTTTCATTCCTTTCTTGGTAGAGTATCCTCACCATCTCAATCATGTCTAAGAATGCCTTTCGAAACACCCGTTCTTCTTCTTTGAGATCAATGTCTTCAAGAAATTCTCCTTCTCTTGAAGACATGCTTAAGACTTCTTCTGTGGCTCTTGGAGGTGAATTAGAAGGTGGATTTAATGGCACTCTAGCCCTCCTTGGTTGAGGATTACTTCGTGCTCTAACCAATTGTCCTTCCCCTGTCTTGAGCTTCAGCCTAGTAAGCATTAAAACTTGCAAACAGTCAAATATATCTTTGCACAAGAACAAATGTAGAGTAAAACTCTAGCTTTGATACCAACTTGATCTGAAATGGAACTATTTGTAATGCTATGTAAAGTATCCATTCTGATATAATTTAGTGTGCAAAGTGTTCTCCATGACTTGCAAGTTAAACAAAGTAGTTTTGGTAATGTTTCTGAGTTTTATGTGTGAGTATTTGTTAATTAAATTTACTATTTAACATATCACAACAAAAATACACAGCAAGTAAAATTAACCATAACATAACACAACAAATTTTTGAGGCAGTTCACCCCTCCTAGGCTACATCTGTCGGTCCAAGGCTCCCCAATGGCATGTCCTTTCTCTATTAATTTGCTCAAAATGGTTACGTAGTGAAAAATATTCCTAAACAGGAAAAACCAATTGTAAATTTAACTTCAGAAGATAGAAAATATCTATAAATGGCTTTTGTTTCACCTTAAATAGTGAAATACAACCTAATATAGTGCCTTCTCCATGATGGCCATGATGGCTCCTTCCTCTTCCCTGAAGAAAAATCTACTATAGATCACCTCTGTTCACTCTAAAACCTTATCCAAACTCTTCTGAATGCTCAAGAAACCCAAAATTGACTAAAATTTCATCTTGTTTGATCAAAAATTGAGAGAGTTATGACTTCTGCAAAACAAATGCCCAATGTCCACCAAAAACCCCACTAAAAGTGGGAGAACTCCAGATAACTTGACTAAAATGGCGGAATCTCCTTAACTATTGGAATCGCGCGCTAAATCGGCGAAGGCAATAAATGTCATGGTTAGTTGTTGGCATGTTCACATGCGAGAAAGACACTAACTGTCAACTGCTAGCGGATAAGTATTAGTCCGCGCCCATGGTCACACCGTGGAGGTCCTATATAAAGGGGCTAGCCCTATGGAGCTTATCCCTTTTATTCCCCTGGTTCAATTGTTTAAGCGCCAAGTTACAAGGGTTCAGTCACATCGCAATGGGGCTGGCTCCTAAGGGGGTTGGTCCCCAATGTTCTCCGCCCGTTACACACGCCGACTCGACAACTATTTAAACTCCACCCGAACGTTCAACTAACGTCCACAGTGTGTCGGTCGGGTTGCCCTGCCTGAGTAGTCGGGTCGAGGGTTCAAGACCCTTAACAACCAAAAAATTGTATAAGCCTTTTCAACCAATGGCCTGGGTCCATGTGGCAGTCTCCGAGCAGGCCACATGGCACCCATTGATAGGCCCAAAAATATGAATAAAAATCAACTTTTCCCATATAATTTTTTTATAAAAATTCGCACAATCAATTAAATCAAAAAGTCATGTTTTGAAGTTCACTGGATGATTTCAAACCTCATTAACTTTCACATATGACCTCGGTTTTGAGAACCATTTGTGGCGCTAGAATCGCAGCGAAGATACCTTTCCAGTCATTTAGATTGCAACCATTTCTAAGCACTTCCATTTTTGAGCAATTTTTTAACTTGGACATGATCTCCTAATCACTTACTGATATTATTTTCAACCTATACTCATCATAAACAAGTTTTTCCTAAATAGAGTTAGCTATCTACATCTTTATTCAATATCATTAACCCTTGAGAGAGCCCTCTTAGACTGAGGAGGCTAATCCTTGGTCAAAAGATTGGTTTGAAATAATTACATGAGATTGTATGATTAGCAGCCTATCAGGTGAAATTTTATGATAACACTGTCAATATCATATGTCTCTGTGCTCGATTTTGGCCATTAACAGATTTTCTTCCGGTATATCTAGCTTTCTCTCCAACCGTGGGTTGCTACAGGTGATTACGTGCCATAAATCGACTGCAAGAATGCTTGAATCTTCTCTGATCATGGGAACCGATAAGCACAAGCCCACATTTTCCCAATTTTCTCGAACTGTAGAGTACTAGTTGTGAAAAGAAGTCATCGAAAAGAGGGGTTGGATGGGTTTTCTTGAAAGGTTCGAGGGTACAATGACGCAGTGGCATTAGCATTCACCCATAATTTTGATGGAAAGAGGGAAAATATTGGGAACTTGTGCCTTGCAGTCATGGAGAAATCATTAAGTAGAGAAATTGGGCTTCCCACGGGGGGGTGAACAATTCTTCAATGGAGTTCAGTTAAGCATACCCAATTGCACGAAATTTTTAAATCCATCATATCAGTCATTGAGTTGGGCTAAGGGGATGTTACGAAGCTACATTCCAGATCAATAGCAGTCATTCTTAACCATGATACAATGCTTTTTAACTTGTGAAGGTAGATATGCCATCATTTTTCTGTATCATATCAAATTTTTAATGCATCTTATTGAAGACTGCTCTGTAGATATTCCCCACTTCTTAAAACTGAGTTTGCATAAAATGGCTAGAGGATTTCAATCCGAGAGTAGGAAACCAAGAACTGTACTATATCATCATAGCCTAATTAAAATATTGGTTGTTTTTGAATTAAGTAAGAGGAAGAAGTCTTGGGAAGACTTCCTCATAGAGAATTTTCCAGGAGAGGAAACTTAGGTGAATTGGAGACAAAGGTATGTAGGTCAAATGGTGAAATAAAAAATGGAAGTCCCTGTATTTACTTCCCAAACCACTCCACCCACTTCACTTGCTCAATCTGCCTCACTCTGCCCTGAGAATTCCAAGAGGCCAAACCCTTCCTTTAGCCATGCAGTTGGACCTTCAAAGAGGCATTCAGGAAAATGAGGAAGAGAGGCCTTATTCCTTACTGAAGAGTTGGTTGAAATGCCCTCCAAAACCCCAATTCAACAAAGTCAGAAGCCCAAATCCAAAAAAATCTCAATTCATGCTCATAAATCCTCAAATCCCACTTTAGATACTATCACACTAGAGAGAAGAAGGAGCAGGAGCATGGGTAAGTCTCCTTGCACCACTATTGATCCTTAGCATGTTTTTGTGACCTCACCCCCTGATTCTACCACTCCATCCTCTCTTTTCCAAAATTTTCTTCACCTCCCCATTAGTTTCAAATTCCAGATGACATTTCCCAATATTTACACAGTTTCACCCCCACTTGACCTTCAACAAGCCCATAACAGCAAGATCCTTCTTCGAAGTAGAGTGTAGGGCATGTGCCAGAAGGGAGTCATTCTCAGCAGTCAGCAGCTCCAACAAATATGCTCATTCTTGATGAAGAAGAAAATATTAAGATTAGACTAGTCAGGCTTTAGAAGAAAATTTCTAAACTAAGAGACAAGGCCCACAAGTTTGAGACATTATTTCAGTATGTTAGCAGGACAAATGATCAGTTTAGGGATGAAAACATCAGGTTGTATGCATAGAATGATGAGCTTAGAAGGAAGGATAGAAGGCTTAGAACATGGAAAACATCCAGCCCTCGGCCTGCAAAGAGAGCAAGTGCTCAAAGATTGGTTGTAAAATTTACAAAATGCTTAGTCCCATTCAGAAAAGATCTTGAGGAATTGGCTAGAGCAACTGGCCTTTGATCAGATACTAATGCCTTGGATGCATGAGGGCATGCATCAGATTAAGCGTGGGCGAGATGTTGAGCCCTTCTTTTGTCTTCATTTCTTTACCTTCCCTGCCATTTTTAACCTTGTTTTGGACAAGTATGTACTCCCTTTTACCTTTTTATTTTCCATATGGCCTAATTCTCATCATTTTTCACCTAAGTTAAAAAGCATTGCAAATATAATTATTTTAATTATTCTATGATTAAGTTAGGTAGTTTAAGTTACATGCTTGTTATTAACTCATCACTATGGGATATAGTTGTGGAATTTTCCTACAGGACTCGTTCAGGTTGCACCTAGGCTCGATTTGGAGGAATTGTGCTTCTCCAATGATACTCGAGCTCAGCATTCCAGCATATTTGAAGCTTGATGTTCCAGCCAACGCTTTAGCAGTTTTCATGGGTTCGATAGGATGACCAACTGGCCATTTTCCAAGAAGTTGAGTTTCCTTCGATGACCTCTAGAAGCACCCTTGCAGATCAGCATGCAGTTATGCCAGAGATAGGGTAGCTGAGAGTTAGTTATCTTGGGTAGAGCGTAGCACTAAATATGAATAATTCATAGGATTTCCACATCGTTTTGTTTCAATGTTGTGCTACATACATGATTGATGCTATTTTATGGATGTCACGATGCCTGTAAAGAATGGGGATATGTAATATGTCTAATGGGTGAGGATTTTATTTCGAATTTTGCTATTAAAACTGAAGACTGACACTTTTTTCTCTAATAATTCACCTTGAAGTTTGTAATCTGTTATGATGTGTCACTGATTAATTTTCAGACTGTATTGGATTTCATGAGTTCTTAAATCGATTTGGTGAGAGAATAGTTAGTTCATGTAAATTTTAAGCTTCTTCGGGTGTGGCAAGGGCCCACCACAATCCAGATCAGCATCTGTAAGTATGTGTGTAGGTAGTTTATGTATTTTTTTTATCAGTTTTACATCTTAGTTACAATTGTTTTCAATAAATTCGATCTTACTATTTCAATTAATTATTTTGTCTTTTGTGTGTTAATATTGGTTTGGTTCCAATTAGGGAACGATCTCATATTCTGGTTTCCACTTAGGGAAGTTGAGTGTTGAGGATTTCGAGATTGTTGCTGTAGAATTTTTTCATGACCATTTTATATTTAAACTTTCTGGTTTCGACATTGTTGTTATAGGTGTGCGTTCAACATTCTGAATTGTGCTTTGATCATTTTATATTTAAACTTGATGGTTTTGAGAATTTTTGTTGTAGGTGTGCGTTCAACATTCCGAATTGTGCTTTGATATCTTTGTATTTAAATTTCCAGTAATTTTCCTCATACATAGGATCCAAGTTGTTGATTTTTTTATCTAAGATCACTTGAATTGGAATGAGTATTTCCTTGTGTGTTTACAAACGAATAAATCAAATCAAAAATAAATCTCTGCATTGACAATCTCATCGAGCAAAGCATGGTCAAATCCAATTATTTTTAGAGTATCATTACTCATGTTGTAATGAATTGAAGCATTTCAGTTATGGAGTCACGGTTTTGTATTCCTAGCATCTAGATCTAGCACGAATTTTAGTTACACAGTGTGGTTTTGTCATGAGGGATTCATTATGGGAAATGCATTTTTACTCTGTCAACTTTATTTCTGAATTTTCACAAAGAGTGAAAGCGTGTGAGGGATAAAAGTTAAATAATCTACCCAGATGTGAGTTAGATCAAAAGCATGTAGCCACTGTTCGAATTAGATTACCGAATGAATTTGATGATCTCCGGAATTTTATTGGCAGTGAATTTGTTCTTAATTTGAAAGATAGAGTGTCAGTTTAGAGATTGATCAGCATCAAAGAATTTTATAAGTCTTCCAACGTAGAAGTGTAGTTTCCCATTGCTTGTTTGGTGTGATCTAGAATGGAGTTGATAGGTTAGGTCTCATATCATTTAAACTAGCATTAGGATTCCATTAGTTTATTTGATTTCAATAGTGATATAGCTTGAAGTTGTAAGAGAATTTCCAAGAGTGCATTCTCAGCTTGTTTAATTGAGCCAATATATTTAGGTCAATCCTCAATGCTAACACTTATCTCTGCTCATCATCAAATGCATTGAGTTAGTGTGCAGACTACCTTAGGATTTCAGTTTGAATATAAGATTTTTTGAATTGTGTGCATGTGAGAAAATTAGGTTTTTAAAAGTTCCTTTATCAACTATAAATCAAGTTAAGGTTTTAGTCTTGCATGCAATCTTGAATTTCTAGCTTAGGAGAAAGGTGTGGCTAAGTGATTTTGAGTTGTTTCAATTGTCAATATTTACAATTCAGTTTGGAAGTGACTTTTAATTTGAGTCTCCGGAGCATTAGACAAATTTGTTACATTGATTGAAATGATTGAATGATTGCCAATTGTGATTCTCGCTAGCATTGTGATAGAAAATTTAGTTTCCTGGTTAAAGTAGTTCCCCTTCCAATACCTTAGTACATTGTGTGCACTTATTGGACTTTAAAGTAGAGTGCCTTATCTTTTTGCTTAGGAAAATAGAGTATTGACTGTTGAATATTTTGGGTGAATTTGTTAGAGTTCAGTTTAAATATTTGGTTGATGTTAACTGAAATTTTATTTTAGTTTTCCAACTGCAGTTGTGTGTGCCTAAACAGTTCTGATTTGTCTCTGTTTGTTTGAAAAGTAGAATTAGGGTTTGGTGATTGAAACTGCCATGAATGAGGTAATACACATATAGATTGGCTGAGAGTGAAAGATCATTTGTTCACTCTGATTGACAAGTGTATGAGACAAGCATTCAAACCAGTTTTGATATCGCAATCTCTTGCTTGATAATGGAATTAGTATGAAGTGTTCTCATCCTAGGGTTTGAGTGACATAACAATGAGTAAGTGTGAAATTAGTTGTGTGAACATAAGATCGACTTACAGATGCATTTAGATTAAAATCTTCAGTCTCTTTCAAGTGTGACTTGTGAAAGCTAGAATTAGGGTTTTGGGATTTCTGAATGAATTATTAAGTTGTTGGATTGAAGAATACCATTTGCTGAAACTAGGCATTTGTTTTGAAGTGGAACTTATGGAAATTAGGTTTTATTGAATCCAAATTCCAGTTCAATAATGAAATATATTAAATTTCCAAAGATTTTAAGTGCCCAAATTGAATTTGATTATTGATTTTGCTTATAGTGGTAAGGTGAATTGATTTCTTCTTTGAAAGTTGTGTGTTCATGAGTGTTTGTGTGCCGATTTCTTATTTTATCATCATAAGGGAATCACTTAAAATCTGAATCAAACATTGAATCTAGGAAATGCAGTACAACTCGTGTTTACGAGCCTAGATTGACATATGAATTTTGGAGGTTTAATTTGACAATTAATTCTCCCAACAATGGGGGAATTTGAATCAGGGAGCTTGCATCACAAAACACTCTTGCTAAGCATAATTTCTTACCAAGTCAACATACTCAACCTTACATAAATCAATGTCGTTTCAATGAAGTCAGCTCATTAGACTTTATAAGCTAGAAAAAAACTATTATCAAAGACATTGATGTCATCATATCAATTATTTCAACTAGGTGACATGTAGAGCTCATATCAAGTCTTGACTTCATTTACTATCAAGCCATAAATTCTATCATTTAACATGCCATTACAAGCCATTTCTGTCACTAGATGCAAGTGCATGCATCAAGGTTAAGTCATGCAGGTTAAATATTCATACTGAATCACAACAACCATTGTGCTAAGAACAAGGAGGCCAACACATAACCATGATTTTGAATACTCACATACAACATGGAAATTCATTATGCGCACATATAATTCTCATTAGGGAAAATAAAAAATCAACAGATCAAGTCCAAATAGAGAGATATATAATCCAAAGAGATGTCTCAATCATCAATTCAAAGTTCTAAAACACCATGTCAAAGTTCCAAAAACAAGTCATTTGTATCAATTAGCCAAAACATGTATCACAATCGTCAAACATAATGACATATTCGTATGAATGTCTCGGTCAACTGCAAGCATAAGTTCGATTAAAACATACAAACTTTTATTGTTAACAAATATTACTACTATCTGCAACACATCTGAAGAACTGACATCTTCCAAGTGACCATCTGATTTCATTCCTAATCCTTTATTTACTTTGATCAAAAATTTAACCTAGAAACTTTAGAAATTAGTTTACAATGGAAAGACATGTCAGAGTACAGACTGATTTTAGTACAAAACTTCAATTATGTGTCTATTGGCATAATCACATGTATGGGCCTTCCATTCTTAGAACCATTGAGATATTAGAGCGGAAAATTTATGAGTTCAATTAAATTTTTTGTAAAAATCTGTCTGAATTTTCTAAGTTTTTCATACCATTAAAGGATCTACAACACCACAACAAAATCAGTGGCACTAGGAGCCCTATTAAGTGCGGCCGGGGTTAGATACCTCACTCTTGTCTTGGTTAAATGGCATAGGGCTTCACTCGATGAATCTCTAACATATCACGTGTGATCATAGCAAATTAAACAATACCCTTAATTTGAGTACATATTGGAAAATTCCTCTAAAAATCATATTATTTAACCCCCTACCAATATAAACCCAATACACCTTCCCAATTTTAAAAGACCCTACTTTCATTATATATTGTAGGTATCCATTTTTTCAGTAACATTTTTTATACCCCTTTATATTTTTCCATTAACTTTGAGCGACATTTTGTATACCTTCCAATATAAAAACCCTTTACCCCCTATATATCCCACAATATATTATGTCATTTTATCCTTATTATATATCCCCCAATATGAACCCACATGCTATAGTATTGCTCCCATAGTGAAGCCCCGTGTTAAATGGATAGTTCCAACCGTCCTGATCTCCTTCGACGGGGAAGCTAATCACTTTCGCCTGACCCAATGTCTTTACCTTTCGCCTGACCCAAAAATGAGAGGCACAATGTGCATACCAGCCGACCCCAGACTAAGGTTAAGTTTATCGCCAAAGTGTGCTTCAGTGTGGCAGTCGGTGAAGCTAATCACTTCCAGTAACAGCTCTACCTTTCGCCTGACCTAAAACAAGAGCAATACTGCGTAACGCAAAGCACACGAGGGTGTGCATACCAGCCGACCCTGAAACTAAGGTTAAGGGTTTACCGCGGTGCGGTCAGTGCTTGAGTGGGGCGGTCGGTGAAGTTCCAGGCAGGTCTCCAACGATTTATTCCAATCTGCGTTATGGATTCGGCTGTCTGCTGGTCTCCGATTAGACCATTCCCACATAGCCTTCAATTTCATATAAATCCTGCAACCCCTTGCATTTCTCCAAGTCTACCCACTACTACAGCAGAGCATCCATCTACGTCTCTCCTAACATTAACATTGTTCGACAAAAGTCGAATTATGGAGCTGTCACTGGAAGCTGAGCAACCCCGGCTGAGCTGCGATAGCAACAAGCTCAGCTACCAGATTTTTTCGTTGCTAGAGAACAATTTTCTGTTCGACCTCCACTGGCGGAAAGGTCCGCATTCTGAGCATCGACAGTGGGGGAATGCGGGGAATCGTAGCGGGGCGCACAGTGGTGTATATGGAAGCGGCGCTGCAGAGGCAAGTGGTGACCCCGAGGCCAGAATTGCCGATTTCTTTGATATGGCAATCGGCACCGGTATATTCATTTTCTGATTCTCTCCGCTCGTCCAGTAGCGCTCAAGGTCAACCTCTAGCGTAGAAGGTCAACCTGGCGGTCAGCTCGCTCTGACCAGCCACCATAGCTCCAACGGGTCTTCATTTTCTGATTCTCTCCGCTCGTCCAGTAGCGCACAAGCTGGTTCCGCATTCTTTTCTGATTGTGTCCCCTCCTCTCTTCCGGTTAAGCCGTTGGAATTTAAACAGTCCTTGTGTTCTCCTTTTGGTTCCCCTTTAATAATTCGTTGCACTATATTAATAACACCAATAATAATTACGATAATTACAGTAATAATAATTATTACTATAATAATATTAATAATAATACAAACATGGATCATAATAAATTGGATATTTTTTATATTAATAGCGAAAACTCTAGCAATAGTAATGAAGATCATAAGATTAATAATAATAATAATAATAATTATTTAGTCCTTTCCAGTAAGATGGTTATTAATCTTTTTCATTTTTTCTGTGATCGTCATGTGTATAATTTTTTGGAGAAAGGTCTTAATTTTTCCCTAGCTCTTAAAAAAATCTCGGTGCAAGACATTATTTGTGATATAGAATTCGTGATTAAAGATTTTCTTAATGCTACTAAAGACACCATTAGGAAAGATTGTGCACTGATCCTGAGGAAACCTAGACACCCTAAGAGCAACCTTAGAAAACCCGAGTTTGAGGCCCTAAAAAACTTGAAAAATAACCAGGACACTGTTGTTCTTAAAGCTGATAAGGGAGGTGCTACAATCATCTTAAACAAAGATGATTACCGTATAAAGATGTTAGATCATCTTTGCAATAGCGGGAGCTACAAAAAGCTCGACAAAAATCCCCTTAAAAAAGTTTCAAGAGTCGTTGCTCTAGCCATAAAATCTAGTAGCACGGTTAGCTCCCTAGTAAAAAGCTTATTTAGAGTAACCCTCTCACTCCAAGAATCTATGGTCTTCCAAGAGCGAAAAAGGTCCAAGGAATAATAAAGC